>AJFK01000172.1:0-82134 GCA_000467715.1 Hysterium pulicare CBS 123377 | reverse complement strand
CGCGCTAGTGCCTCGGCAGCAGCCGCCGCTTGCCGCTCCTTGAGAATCGTGTCCCAAACTCCAGGATCTGGGGCTTCTTCTTCAGAAGGCTCGAGTGCTTCCTCCAAAGCACCTTGATCATTCGCCCAGACCCGAGCAAAGCTGAACTGTGACTCCGCAGAATCATCGCCTCCGGTCTTAGTATTTTCGATTTGGCTGCGATCCAACAGCTTCTCGATGGAAGCATCATCATACCGAATATCTTGGTCGGCGTTATCATCTTTAAACAACTCTGCAGCTCCGTACTTCAGGATTGATTCGACGTCCTTCTCTTCAAAGTCATCCGCATCGAGCTGCTCGACAACGACATGATCGAGAGCCATTTTCTTCCGGCCCATCTGCATGATCTTCTCTTCCACGCTTGACCGTGTCATCAACTGAAAGCACAAGACCTTCTTCTTCTGGCCGATGCGATGAGCTCGAGAAATCGCCTGGATATCCTGATGGGGGTTGAAATCAGGATCAAGGATGATGACTGTGTCTGCGGTGGCAAGGTTGATACCGACACCACCAGCACGAGTGGACAGAAGGAAAGCGAAGAGAGGAGAATTCGGGGCATTGAACTGGTCAATACGCTTCTGTTTCTCCAAAGAGCCCATACTGCCATCAAGGCGCTGATAAGCCATTTCCATACCATCGAGAAAGTCTTCAGCAATGCTCAGCATGTCAAGAAACTGGCTAAAGATGAGCACCCGGTGTCCCCTCTCTTTGAGCTTTGGGAGCAGGAGCTCAAGAAGTTGCAGTTTAGCCGAAGCCTCGACTAAGTTCCGATGGGATACTGCGGCGATTTCAGAGCGCTCTTCGATCTCCCGACTATACACAAACGGGTGACACAAGCACTTCCGCAATTGCATCAAGATGTTGCTAAGATTTGCTCGTTCCTGTTGCTTAAGTGCTTTATTTTTTGTGAAGAGCGCTTGCAGAAGCTCGGGATTCTTGGCAAGAATGGATTTGTATAGCCTCTTCTGAAGCGTACTCATCGAAATGGGTACGATGATTTGCGCCAAGGGTGGAAGGAAGGTCAACACCTGGACTTTGGTTCGACGAAGAATGTATGGTCTGATCTTATCATGTAGTTCCTTGACGTTCTCAGTGGTCATCTCGGCGTATTTCTCTTCCAATTCTGCAGCGTTAATGAATTCGTCGAGGAACTGAAGCAGATTGAACAATTCTCTGGCGTTATTCTGCAATGGAGTACCAGTTAACAAAAGTCTGAAAGGTGCTCTGACAGCATTCAAAGCACCATAGAGTTGGCTCTTGTCGTTTTTTAGACGTTGACCTTCGTCGACGATCAGGCCTGCCCAAGAGACACCTCGGAAGACTCTCCTGCAGCTGTCATCCGCCGCAGCATCATACGAAGTGACAACGACATGACACCGAAGCTCCTTGGTCCCCTCTGGAAACATCTCGTGGCGATAAGCCATATCTCGGGATTGCCCAGATCCAAAAAAGGTAACAACTCTTAGCGACGGCGCCCACTGCTTGATCTCGCGGCGCCAATTGGCACAAGTAGAGTTCGGCACGACAACCAAGAAGGGAAAGCAGTTGTGATCCTGAACCAAGGTAGCCATGAAGCCAATGACTTGAATGGTCTTTCCGAGACCCATTTCGTCGGCGAGAATACCATTGTTTTGGGAATACCATTGATAATATAACCAGTTCAGGCCATCGATCTGATACTTCATGAGCTCGCCCCCAACAAGATTCTCCGGTTGTTTTTGCTTCTCTAACTTCGCGAAGGCGGTACCTCGTGCTTTTTCAAGTCGAACTTTGAGGGGTCCTTGCTTAGGGTATCTGATATACCTGCCTGCAACCCAGTCGTTGTACGCAGTGACAAAGTCGAGCCAACGGTCTCCATCCTCTTGACTTGGAACTTTCTCCCAAACAGCATCCTCATATCCAAGACCCTTGTATTTGATCAAGGCTTCGTCAACCTCCTTGATGCGGGCTTTATCAATCTCCTCGCTCTTGACATCTACGATGCTGGTGAACTTGACGTTCAGAACAATATCAATCCGGAGATATTCTTCGGGAATAGCATCCTCGGTTCTCATCTTAGGTCCCGTCTCCCTCTTGTTGTAAGCCTTTCTCATTGCTGGCGCCGTCACTCCCCAAGTCCAAGAGCCGGAATGCCAACTCGCCCGGAAATACGACTGTTTCTCCCACTTGAGCAGGTATTGCTTATCGTCTTCGTTTAGTTCCTCACAAGACGTACCAGGCATATACGTGTCCACGTCAGATGGCCTCCACGCAATGATACCGGACACTTTTCGGTTCTTGTTTTCTTCGCAGTCTTTGCATCTCCAGTGTTTGGAGTACTCGTGGAAACGTTCATCAGCCATTTCTTCGTCATCCCGAACAATATCCATGGCATAGGCAGAGAGCGGAGGTAGATGATGATAATGGAACCCTCTCCAGCAGGTCATACACCGAAAGAGGACATGCTTAGGATTGTTGACGAGGTCCGTAGGGACCAATGTGACAGGATCAACTCCGCCGTTTTCCTCACGCTCCTTTTGTTCCTGCTGCGGGGTCTTTCGCTTCTTAAAGGCTCTGCATGAGAGTCCAGAGCGTTTGCAGTCTTGACATTTGGCAAGATCCGGCGCGGTAGCATCTTTCATGCGAGCAACATTGACGCAGCGTCTACATTGCAAGATAAAGTCCTCATGGCCTATTTTGGTGACTAGATGCTCTCTGTTGGCGCGATTACCCAAGCAATTCTTGTGGTACGCAAGAGAACACCCCTGACAGTATACCAAAGGCGCCATGTTGGGGCCCTGCCCGCAAGTGTCGCACCCTTCAACATGTCGGAATCGGAAGAGATTGCTGCGTGGCAACGTTTGGAAGACTTCTCTGACCCCTACGACCTTGGGAGCACTGGCTTGTGCGGGTTCCGAGTCTGATCGATAAACATCCTCGAGTCCTGGATCCTTCATGCTGTGCTGATGTCGTGTTGATCGCTCAGATTGTCTGACTGCGGCAGGGATAGGTCTCTCAGGGCCTTGATCCCGGCTAGGTCGTCCCCGCTTGCGCTTTCGGGAACGTTGGACCACATCGGATCGGAGAATATCTCTGCCACTAGAAGAATCGTCTTCATCGTCTTCGTCGTCTTCGTTTTCAGGCGTCGATCGCTTGCGGGTTGAACGACGAGGTGGTTGTGGGGCTCGGGTTGGTCGTTTTGTGGTTTGCCCTCTTGTCCGAAAATTTCCTGAGCTCTCGCTTGATGATACAGAGATTGCTGATGTACCACTGCGCCGTGTGCTTGATCGGCGGCTGTTGGTGTCTCTGCTTAGAACTCGAAGTCTAGTTTGACGTGGTCTCCTGGTTTCTGAAGCAAGCTCATCCTCATCGGAAGAGAGTTGAACCCCGGTAAAGTCCACAAAGCCTTGCCGGTTTGTGCGCTTCACATTCGGGCGAAGCTTCATGTCTGGCTTTTTGCTAGTTGATTTCGGATTGCTGTCTTGGTCTGTGCCAGAATCCTCGTCATGAAAGTGCTGTAGAGCGATTTGTCCGTCGTCTATTGTGATCAGTCGTTCGAAGTCAACCTAATAAAAGTTAGGTCGTGCTGGAAGAAATGAAGGATGAGGTTGGGTAAACCCATCAGCAACTAAGTAGCTGCGAAGTACCGGGGTGACGGGCGTATTAGAAGGTGAAGTAGAAAGAAGATAGCTGAGGCGTATAGAGCTTAGAGGTGGTGAAGTAAAAAGGATGAAGCTGGACCAGATCGCGGGTTGTACGTACCAGTTCAGTCCGGCCATCCGTGAGCCTGATTTCATAGAGTAATTTGCTCTTATTCTTGATTTCGCGCAGGATCTGTTCTACGACGTCTTCTCTCTCCTCGTAGTGAACATATTCGTCCTTGTTCTGAACAGGGCTAGGAATGATAGCCACAAGTGGCCGGGCCTCTCTTGTTCTCCTTCCAGATGTATTGCTTGCATCGTCATCCTCAGAGGCGGAACTCGCATCTGATATAAACATACTAGGCGACAGCGATTTTGAGTTACGGGTCTCTGATTGCGTTGCTCCAGGTTTGTTCCTAAAGGACGCCATGATATTGCTCCCCGTCTGGGAGACATCGTCCCCGGAGCTTTCCATTGCGCGTTGTGCTTGTAATTCTCCGTTTTGTACAGTTATTTACCGGTAAAGGCTCCGCGAATCGTCGAAAGGGTCGAAGGAGATGTTCCTGTCTTAGACTCTCGAGTCCATCCGTTTCGAGTGTAGATGAGCGTCCTCGATCAATTACGGAACTAATGGGGTTAATGCTAGCCACGCTCAAGATTGTGTTGAGAACTGTAACTTACAGATGGAGAATAGAGCTGTGTGCCCTGGGATAAGTTGGTTAAGGCAAAGGGGCTGTGGTTGGATGGGTGTAAATGATAAGTCAAGTTGAACGCGATGCCAGGTGAGGGACGCGATTTCGATTAAAAGATAAGGTCCGTGCACGCGACTGCAATAAATGTTCTTGAATTCCCGTCTTCGATTGCAGTCTCCGAACAACGCTGTGTACGTACGGTCATGATACAAGCTTGTCCTCTTCTTAGGATCTCCTTCAGAACTCAGGAACAAAGCCTCTCCATAATTGCGCAACGTCATCTCTCCTTGAATACCGCCATCAATCGAGGCATTCGAGAAGATACCCACCGTAATCATCATTCTCGAGATAGATTCCCTCGGTCGGCAGCAGGGACAAGAGCAAGAGATAGCAACAGGTTCTCGGACCATCGGAATACGAGAGACAACTACGATCCTTTTGGAGAACGTAAAACAAGAAACAACTATGATCCTTTTGGAGAACGTAAAATAAGAGACAGCAACCGATTCTCGAGAGGAAGGAGCACTGAGTTTGCTCCACAACAGGACCGAGATAGAGAAACTCCTGCGCCATGGACAGTCGATCCTTCTCTACCAAAAGATTTCTACCCAGCGCATGAACACAATGAGGGGTTTGCCCAGGCGTCGGAGCGGAGCATAACGCGACGAGAAAATCATATCCCCGGAGAGTTCAGACGAAATGAGAGATCATCAGGACGACTCCAACGATCATCCACGGCGCCGGCTAGCATTCCGTATACCACAGCCGCCTCCGAATTTCTCTACGGATATTCTGTCGTTCGTGCCGCCCTGAAATCAGGACAAAGGAGACTGTACAACCTGTATCTTCATACTAGGGCATTGAAACATGAGGGCATCGTTGCTCTTCGAGTGCGAGCAAGGAAGGCTGGAGTGCGGGTTCATGAAGTCAATGACCAATGGCTACAGGTTATGGACAAAGTGAGCAGCGGAAGGCCTCATAACGGATTCGTTCTTGAAACATCGCCGCTACCACGACCTCCTATCACCTCTATGGGGGCGGCCTCTCTTGAACAAGGCTTTTTCTCGGTCAAGGTTGACACTCAGTCTCAAAGTCGAGAAGACTTGCAAATCAATGGGACACAATCAGAGTATAAATATAAGTCGGACGGTTGGAGGCACCCAATGATTCTCTATGCCGATGGAATAGTAAGTCAACATCCCATGCCCTCTAATCTTAATACTGACGTTTTGTGAAATAGCTCGACGAGGGAAATCTAGGTGCCATAATCCGTTCGGCGTACTTTCTAGGCGTAGACGCCATTGCGACTCCCACCAGAGCAAGCGCACCCCTCAGCCACATAGCTTTAAAGGCCACCGCAGGAGCCGCAGAAGCCATCCCAATCTTTGCAATAGACAATCCGTTCGAGTTTCTTACCCAAAGCTCTCAAGAAGGCTGGAAGATCTACGCAAGCGATGCACCACCCCCTTCGAAGGGTGCCAACCCTAGAGACACGTCCTCAAATATTGTCTTTACGTTTGGACGCAGTAACAATCGCCTCTACGACCATTCACCGCTAGCGAACCATCCGACCATTTTGATGATGGGTGGGGAGGGTACTGGACTGAGAGGAAGCTTGGTAGCCAAAGCGCATTTCAAAGTTGGTATCCCGGCAGCCAGAGCGGTGGATGAGATCGGAGTTGATAGTCTCAATGTTGGTGTCGCGTCGTCGCTGTTATGCTACGAGTTTATGAAGAAACCGAAGCAAGTCAAGCAGGATCTGGGCGATCTTCTGTTTTAGTTCGCAGTTAATAATTCTCCCCTTCTTCAACTTCTGGCTGTATATAATAGGGTTAGTGGATGTGTATGTAC
Source organism: Hysterium pulicare CBS 123377 (assembly GCA_000467715.1). Classification (NCBI taxonomy): domain Eukaryota; kingdom Fungi; phylum Ascomycota; class Dothideomycetes; order Hysteriales; family Hysteriaceae; genus Hysterium; species Hysterium pulicare. The sequence goes on along the minus strand of AJFK01000172.1, from coordinate 75,932 downwards.
AACACCATTTCTGTAGAATCTGTAACAATAATCAAAATCCGATCTACAAAGATACGATAGCTCTCGCAAGGGCAAAAACTATTAGTGCACCTTCCAGGGAATCCTATCCCAGCCAATAAACAGCATAAATCGGATCCAGCTTACTAAAACATGGGATTTCAAAGGCATGGCATTGTCAAACCCCTCTAAACATGCTCTCAAATGTCGAATGAGGTGTCAAAGCAGGCGGCTCACCAACCGGATGGCGAAGCGGCATCGAAAAAGCCTGCATCCCGAACGCACATTCTGTTTGGCCGCCTTTATGCAGCCTTCACGCAGTTTCGCGAGGCTGCAAGATAACGGCTTTGTCAAGCGATCATGGTTGAACGTAGATAAAGGTGTACACTTCCGGAGTCTGGCAACGAAACTTCAAGAACTTTCACGGTCTTCAGATGCCAGACAAATGAAGCATAGGCATTACCATATACAAAACGCATCCTGACAGACGGAAGTCAATTGAGGCGGTAGAGGCGGTGAGATGCCAATAGGCAGCCCATGTCACGGCCAAGGAAAGGGTTCTCGAATGCGGCAGGGAGCGACATCATTGCGCATCCTGCTCTAAAGCGGTGTAGTCTTCTCTGCAGCTAATTACCACCCACACCAGGCGCTGCAACAAAAGCTCCAGCTATCTCCAGTCTAGCCCTCTGTGCTTAAGATACCGGAGTATCAAACCTTAACTCGAACAATCGAAGTCACGCGGCGCTGTTTTCGAGCCAGCCGCCGAGTGCGCAGGCCTTTAATACCAAGCCTTTCACCAACGAGCTCGGACGGAGTGCAAAACATCGTTGCCTCCCCGTCGTGAAACACCCCCGCAATCTTCAATCTTTCGCACACCACCTTTTCAGGCCATTTTGAAGCGAATAATCAGAATTTGGAGGAGGATTCGAAGGCAAGATGACGAGAAGAGTGGTATATGGAATTGGGATATGGCTCACGGTAGCATGTACGTCTCTGGACCTATGCTTGTTACACGGCGAGAGAGAGTTTGCTGAGACATGTGTACAGGCACGGCAATGACGATTGCGAGTATTGTGCTGCCGAGATGGTTGAGTTATCGTCCGGTATGTTGGATCAATCTTCAACCCCAATCCCGTTCTCTCAGTCGAATCAGAGTACACCAAGTTGAATCTCGTCAACAAGCCTCCAATCTCTTCAACACTTCCCAGCCCTCATCTCACTCCTCAAGCTCCAGTATCTAACACTATTGCCCACAGAATGAGTCCGCCCACCGATACTCCTACGGTCTCCACCGCCGTTGCTCCAGTGTCACAGGTGTCTGCGAACATTTCCCTAAATATGAGGACTGCATCGGCGATAAATGGTCTTTCTGCAGCATCTGGCGAACCGTCGGCTTCTTCATGTCCTTTGCCGTTGTCCTTGAGCTATGCGCAATAGTAACATCTATCATCATAATATTGGCAGGAATTCAGAGCCGGAAATATGGGTGGAAGATTGTCTGTACCTTGCTGGGTGTGGGGGGAATTGCTCAATGTGTGAGCATGGCACTTGTGGTATGTGATGAGGATTTCATTCTATTATCTCGAAAAAATCTCTGGCGCCTGGAGATGATCTTGTCAGCTACGACGCTTTGGATCGAATGAGGCGCTTAAAGGGATCCTCAAGCTGACAATGTTTAATCCAGTCCTTCCTCTTTGACCACGACGAGCGCTTCTTCCTAGGCTGGCACCTCGACACCTCCTGGATCCTCTGCACCGTCTCCTGGAGCGTCCTCATCCTCACCGGCGCCGCTATCGCAGCCTCCGCGTTATATCTCCCCGAGGAAGGCGGATACGAATTAATACCGAGCGAACGATCTCAATCCATAGGCGGCGACTAACTCCATGCGAGTGTCCGAATCAAAGATGGCCATTCGAACCATAAGACGAGCTTTTAAATTGAAAAGCAAGTACATGCACGGAGTCTGATGCGCTGGGGCCGCGTCGGTATTTTCTGGTCTATACTTCTTACTCTATAATTGCATCCATAGGATTGGCTGGGCTGGCTTTCGTCATTTGTCCCCCGGCGTTTTATGGAGGAGGCGAGGATTTTGGTCGATGCGATGCGACTGCTTGCTATTTCGGCATGCTTCCACTTTACAACACATTGCTGCGTTCGGCAACCAATTTTCCTTTTGGAGCTGCATTTTGTTTTACTTTTATTTGATGATACCCCTCCTACTTATGGGTGGTTGGGCTATTTGATTCGAATTCAAGCTTCTCGAAAATATATTTCTTGGCATGCTGACGTCGTCATTCTCTCGTTCTACGTCTCTCTCTCACTGCGTGCTTCGAAAATTGATGATTGCTCACCGCTTACTTAGAGATGTGACTAACCCGTTGCTTACGACAGCACAGATGCTTTCGCATCGGCAAAATGTCTATAAAACGCTCTGCTCCGCCCCGCTCCCCGTTTTCGACATCCTCACAACATGCACCAGGAGTGCGAGGGCCCGAAAACCACACTAGATTCCGGGCCATGTCCTCCCTGGATTCTCTATGGGCTTCAGTACAAGAGAAGCCGGAAAATCCATGACCAGCCGTGCGCAGGTGGGCGCTAGAGTCCATGTGACTGTCCATGAAGAATCCGCCAAACTGGTTTTATGGCCGGCTCGAGGCTTTGTCTGGGTAGACTTGTTCACAACCTTGCCACACTCATCATTGATGTTTGCTTGTTTGGCTGTGGATCGACTGGGACAATCGGATTCTTGAAACCTGGGGAGTTCAGAATAAAGGCATGTGGGAACATGTTTTGTTTTGGAGACTGGAGTTGATCAAGGACGTCCAGATAACGAAAGTTGACGACATCTTCGATGGGCGGAGCTGGAGGTGGGGATTGGATTGTGGAACTAGAGTCGCGGTTGGATGTGATGAACTTCCACATTAAGACATGAATATAAGTTTCACTGTTAGGTGAGTCCATATCCTTGGAGAAACGGTACTAATACGCTTCAGCACCGTGTTTTTGTAAATGAGGAGCTTCACTCCATCCTTCAATCCTCTTCTCTCTGTACCTCGGCTTTCTTTCACCCCCAATCTCTCCCACTCCCATCGCCCGCTATTGAATCGTGGTTTGGACAACCAAGCTCCCAGTCTCCCATGATCGTGGACTGCTGTATGTGGTTTAGCAGCCGAGTCACTCCATGGATAGCAATTTGCTGATCCATGATGCCACGAGGGATTCTATAGCCTTGTGGAAGAGGTGTGTGAGTGAAAGTTGAGGAAAGGGAGGGACTGAGCGGGTTTATATATGTTTGTAGAGGTGGAATCTCGCGGTAGGTTTGCTACATAACGGCACGCGAGGAGATTTGAAACGATTAATCGAGACTCGGAAAGATGATTTGATCGGCGTACAGGGATCGGATTCGTAAGAGGAAGTGTTGACGCGTATCATCAGCATACTCGAATAACCCCGACCATCACGCCATCGATCGAAGCCTTGGATGACTAGACATTTCACCACGTCTCAATCTCCGCCCCACTCCCCTCTCCCATGTTGGAGCCTCGAGATGTCTTTTGAGTGCCCAAACCTCCCACCACAGACATAGTATCCAAATTCTCGATCAGTCTGGCCCAAGAATGAGCAAAGAACCACATGAAGTAGGTCGCCCATTTCTTTTAGGCTCTCCGTCCCACCAACACATACTGTCTGTCTTGGGATTGTTCTAGAACGAAGGTATGTCCTTACAGCGAATGTGAGGAAGATAAATGAGGAGGGAATGGAGGAGGTTTATATAGGTATCGGAAGCACGGGGAAGGGGCGAGTTTGCTGAGTATGGAAGGACACATGAGAAGTTTTAACGTGCTTTCTAGGTTTAGTAAAAGATACGTGAACGCGGTAAAGATCAAGATTCGTAAAGCCTCCCCAGACAGAATTGCTAACTATGGCGGCAGGAAGCGTATGCTAATCATCAGCATACTTCAATACCCACGATCATCATCCATCCATCGTATGCTCTCTCACTCCATTCAAGTCTCAATATCCCCTCCTCTCTCCGCCCATTTGCCCATTTACTTTATCCTTGGACATTCTCGAGAACCCACGATCCGCACAATGCACAACAGCCATCATGCTTTGACATTTGTTGTTCTAGCTCCAAGAAGGAGCGGCATCGCATTCCTTTGTGCAACTGTTCTGGAAGCACTTACGATTCCTTGGGGTGGATGTGAAGAGAGCAGATTGGGAGGAAGGGGAGGTGATTTATAATGGGGAAGATGAGGGTGGGCTTATCGAATGCAAGCCACGTGAGGGGTTCTTAGTTGCCTTCATCTCGATTCAGAAGATGGTATTTTTCATGCGTAGAAGAATTGGGTCTGTAAAAGCTCCCAGGTATTGATCGTCACTATGAGCATGCTTTGATGCTAACAATCATCACGCCATCCAACCGATTTTTCGCAACCTAACGATCCTGCACCTCTCAATATCTCCTTTTCTTCTTCCTCCTCCCATGAGGCATGCGTGTAATCTTTTTGTGCACCCGCGACCCCACAACAAACATCAATCTCCGCTCAACGATGTTTTGGGTTCGAGAAAAAGCAAAGGAGCGCATGCTCTTGTGCATTGGTTGGGTTTTAGCCACTCCATCCCAGCAGCACAGTGCCCATACAGGCGTACCGTTATACGGTATTTTTGGAGACTTGCGTGTCCTTGGAGTGTCTGTGGGGAAAGTGGGCAGGAGAAGAGGTGGTTTATATGTGGTTGTTAGAGTGGGCACGTGAGAAGTTCTAAATGTCTTACAGGATAGGGGCTTCCATAAAGATTCCCGAAATCACAAGACGAGGAAGCCTTAATGCGTATCATCATCGGTATACTTCAATACGGACTTCCCATCACCCCACCAATTTATGGCCTCTCTCACGTCCATCGCTCCTCCCAAATCACAATCTCTCACTACCCCATACCAGGAACAGTTCCGGGAATCCGACTTTCCATCCAAGTGCTTCGTTTACTGTTCTTGAACTTTGCATCCAAGAGCAAGCCGCCATATGACTTCGCCGTTCTGTCTAATTTAGCCACTTCGGAGTCCGCCCCAGCTGCACATGTAGCGGTGGATGCGCTTTTTGGAGAAACTTCCGAGTCCTTGCAGTGGATGTGAGGAGAGTGAAACTGGAGGAAGAGAACGAGCAAATTTATATAAGTTTTTCGAGGAGGCTATGTGGTGGTTTGCTGAGTAAGGAGCGTACGAGGATTAATGAGGAGATGGTCCGCAATATCTCACAAGAGTCCTAGAGTTTTCGAGTTCGACGACTGTGATCATTTGGACGTTACGCTAACGATCTTCATCCTTATCAATACCAATACTCTCCGATTTCCCCCTCTATTGCCGATTCCCCATGTCTTCCGCTCTCCGACTCCCAGTCCATAGAATGCTTTAAGGTTAGTTCCTGAACCCCCGAACCGAGCACAGTCCACGGTCCATGTTTAGGAAAGGTTTCTGGACTTTTTAACCCGGTCACAGCCCATGAGAGTTAATTCAAAGGTATTCTGCTAGATGCAGAAGGACAAGAAACACTCATGCGATAATCAATCTCAATCCTTTTGACTAAGAGAGTACTCCAGCATGCCTAAACATCTCGTTGAAGTTTTGGCTTAGACTGCAAGAAACTGCAGAGTCCCCGGTGTGAGCAAAGTAGGCTGGCTGAGAGAGGGTTTATATAGGGTTCTCGAAGGGAGGATTGTAGTAGATTTGCTAAGAAAGAGCACGTGAGCAGTTCTGGGAGGGCTAAGGTGTTCAGAATATAGTTAAGATATGGCAGGGCCTTGGGACTGCTGAGAACATCTAGCAAAGATCCTAGAATTCCTATACCGATACCAACGCCGATCATCACCACGTATTTAGACTACTAATGGTAATTAGCATCCTACCTATCTCCGAATCAAATCCCCGTCCCCTTCCGATCTTTTACCGAATTATCCATCCAGCCCATGGACCATCTGCACATGCTTTTTGAAGCCCCGAAACACCACCACCGTCCATGTCATCCTCGGGTAGGGGAGTTTTGACTCTCCCACCAAGCCACATATCATGGTTTACGTTGATGACAATGTTTTACTGCACGCAGAAGCAAAAGAACTCATGTGAACCTTGCGGAACCGTTATTGGCCTCAAGGGTGCTCTAGCATTGAGCGAATCCATTCAATGATATTTTGGCTGATTGAAACCTATGCGGAAGTGTTGATGTGGGGAAAGTGGAAGTGGGCTAGAGGGGAGAGGGTTTATATATATATCTGGAGGGCAGGGTTGTGCTTGCTGAGTAAAAGAAAACATGTGAAATTTTGGTAAGGCTGTAGAGAGGAGGTGGTCGGGGATCCTAGGAGATCTAAACGTTATAACAATAAAGACGGTTCCTAGGTCAGATATGATAAAGATGATCGTTACATTTCAACGCCAACGGTAGTCATCACATCATCATCATCATCACCACCAAATCCTCCTATCCATGTCTTCCGGCCTCCCGTCATATTGTCTCCTAGTCCGTTATTGCTTTCTCTTCAACATTTTGGATCCCAAAATCCGCCACGATCCCACAGAGGAGTTGCTTGAAAGAAGTTGTGAGTCCCTGGAGAACGAAGATCCCATGGCGTCACTCGCCCAAGATAATCTTTCAGACGGAGAAGGTCAAAAAGTTCATCCAGAAGTCTCCAACAGTCTTATTGGCTCCAGAGATGCTCCAGAATGGTAGTGTCGCTATGATCCTTTTGACCTAAGCCAGGAATGCGGATGTGAAGGAAGTGAAACTAGGCAGATGAAGGGATTCATATATGTTTAAAGAAAAGTAAGCGCGGAAATAGGGAGCGGTAATAGACACCTCAGGAGTCGTGCGGTAAAGATCTCTGACGAAGGCTTCAAGGCAGAAGATATTGAGGCAGATCATTGCGCTTCCACACCGACAATCACCATCGCCGAATCCCCGTGCACTCTACTATCCCACCGCCTCCCTCCGAGTCCATGTGAATTTCCGGGTCCGGTTTTGGACTCCCAGACCCTCCAAAGTCCATAGAATTATCGCATGTATCGATTTTGCATTCTCCAGAAATCCATGAGAACATCGTGAGTCGGTGTATGTTACTGGATGAAGAGGGTCACACCAAACCGCCGTTAAGGGCGAAGTCGAAACATTTCTAGCTCCAAGAGTGCTCCCCAATATCGAAACATTGCTATGAACATTTTGGCCTAAACGGCAAGGAGTGCGGATGTGGGAGAAGAGACATTATGGAAGGAGAAAAGGGTCCATATACCCTCGGGCCTTGAGAGTGAGAAAGATAGCGAGAGATGCAGATGACAAGAGGCAGTTGAGGAGTAAGCCTCAGAAGGAGATGGTTCGTAGCTGGTTGAGATGCTGGAGCTTTTCATAATGATTCGAGAGTTTTCAAGACCGAAGAGTATGACCAAGATATTCCAGGCTAACGATCATCACCATCAACTCGACATTCATCACACTCACCAAACTTGACTTCTACGAAGACCTAGCATTGTACTAGTTTGGTTTTTGGAGCCCCACAGTCCGCCACATTCCATGGCTACACTACTCTGTAGCCTCTAGACTCTCCAGAGATCATATCTTCATCTTTAGAGATCATATTTACTGGTAGCGGAAGGCCAAACCACCCATGTGTTGGTTGGAAAAGAATATTGGCTCAAAGGGTGCCCCAACATAAACGTAGTCGTAGGTAGCTCTTTAGCCTAAGCCGTAAATAGTACGGATGTTGTGGATGTGCGAGAAGTAGATTTAGAAGGGAGAGGATGGATTTTTATATTGTAGAGGGTAGTGAAATGCCAGAGAGTTGAGTGTGATGCGAGGCACGTGAGAAGCTCTGGTATGACTGTCGCTAAGAAAGAGATATTTCGTAGATGGTATGTCTGAAGGCTGATTATTTTGAAAGTGTTACATTCACCATGCATCAACACTGACGACTATCATCCTCTCATTCATCGCCCACAGCTTTTTCAAGGACACACCCATCTAATCTATTGCATCCCACCAACCCGAGGCGTTTTCACGTTTTCCTTTTTGGACCCTAAAATGCACCGTTGTGAACCTTTACTGAGCTCTTCAGACGACCACAGGCCCATTATCCATCTCGATTTGGTTAGCTTATGTGTCGGACGCGGAAGGCATGCTACCCATAGGAGATATCGTTGTAGTACTTCCGGGTCCAGGAGTGCTTCAACATCGGATTGTTGCCTGAGACATTCTCGCTTAGACTTCAAGCTACGGTGGTGTAGATGTGAGAAGAAGGAGATCGGGAAGGGAAGAACGTGGTTTATATATATTGGAAGAGGAAAAGTGAGGGGAAGAGGGTTGTAAGGAGTGACACATGAGGAATCCTGGCTGCAAAAGGCAAATGAAGAAATGGAGAAGAAGGTATCGCAGCCGAAGATCATCACCCTTTAACATCGATCATCGCTAGGACTTGCTTTGGTCTCCGGAACTAGAAGCCGATTCCGTTGGCCGAAAGCCGCGCCAACATGACTACGTCGCCGATTGTCTTTTGGATCCAGAATGGACCGGACATCAACATTCTTATACCCATCTTCTTGGATCCAACAGGTGGCCACACATTCCGCCCACTTCCGTTTCGGTTTTAGTTGTAGAGTGGTTTTGGGGATGTTGGGTGGAGGTAGAGAAGAAGGAGCTGTGAAGAGGGAAGGGGGTTATATAGGGCGAGGGTGGTAAGGTGACGTGGCTTCTAATTGGTTTGGGGGCAGGTGAGGAGTCTCTGGCTAGGGTTGAGGGATAGATGACGGGGAAGGAGATATAAGGTGGTTGGAGAGACTCTCCAAAAAGATCAGGATGTCGAGAAATTTCATGGGTGGATGGGGATCATCATTACATCTTTCACTCACGTCTGCGCAGCCATGCTGTGAATGAATACTCTCCCACTCTCATACTTGGTACTTTTCACGGCCTGTTAAACTCTCCAGATAACCACAGATCCATCATGTTTTATCTCGTTTTGGTTTTAGAGATCGCCGAAACCAAAAAGGCATGTCCGAGAACTCAAACCAACTATTGGCCAGTTCTGCAGGTGGTACCACTCTACAGATGTGAGCAATTGATGAGGAGGATGATTGCATCTACAGGTTGATAGATAGGCGAGGAAGGGAAGACGATCAGGCGGATGGACCGTGTATGGGTTATTCGGATGAAAAGTTTGATCGGCTGGGGTGTCTGAAGAAGAGTTTGAGGAATCCAGACTTTTTTCGTAGTCTTATCTTTGCCTCAGGCTCGGGAATGAAGATAATGAGCTACGATGCTCATCACTAACAATATACTCTGCAAATGATTACTGGGGTTGATCAAGATTGGCAAGCAAGATGGTGCAGCGAAGATCTTTCAACTTATCAAGGATGCTAATTTGGAGAGTGTACGAGGGGCTATCTTGTGCATACCAAGAATTGTTTGCGTTGCACGAAAACCGATCTGACCTATTAAAGGATGTCAATAAGGATTAGTGTGCTTTGATTTGACCCTGCTGTTAGAAGTTAGTCAGGATAGGAGGATCAACTCATTCCACATACAATGCATTCATCATACATACAAAGTGCATAATCTAGCCTACCCAAGCCACCGAGACGCCTCCTAAAAGTAACCGTCGCTATGCTTGCATATCCCGTTCCCTCCCTCTCTGCTCACCTCTGCCCTCCCTCAACTAACTCAGATCAAATCCGGCCCCACTAAACACACTATACAGCAACTTCTCCTTCAAGACCTCCTCATCCTTATACATAGGCAACTTAAGCAGATTAACGCACGTACTCGTACTCGGCAATCTCTCCTGATCGGCCCCCGCGTCCCGGATACTGAATCGAGGGTTCAGCGTGCCAAAGCCCAGTAGTGGAGCTCTGGGAGTAGACGTCACGAATTTAAGCACCGCGCGCCGTTCGCCATCTGATAGTGAGTGCATAACGCGCCAGAAGAGTTGGATGGTGGGGTGTTCGAGGCCGTCGTCCCCAATCATGTATGTACCGCCGTATTGCGTGTTTCGTCTCAAGTCCTCGACGTCGATGGAGGTAGAGGCGCCGCCGATGAGGGTTTGGAGTTCGGAGTGGTTGAACATGCTGAGCCAGGATGGCTGGATCATTGAGGAGAGACCGCGCAAGAAAGCGGTTGTTTGGAGGTAGGGCTGGTTTTGAAGGCGATGGCGCGCCATGTAGGAAATGTAGACGAGGCGATTCTGGTTTGTGACGGGAATATTGGAACCGTTGGGTTTGAGGTCTTTAGTAATGGTTTTACCAGCTCCGGTTCGTGGATCTGTGGTGATGGTGTCGGTGACGGTGAAGTTAAGGGAGAAGTCTTCGACATCGCCGTCGTAGTTTTTGAGTTGGTGCTATAAAGGGAATTAGTAGATCTTCAATGTAGATGGGGAGAAGGTAATTTACCAAACCCTGATACAGGCCTTCGTCGAGGTCGCGAAGATCGTTCAAAGTAGGACGATATCCCGACTCCTTCGGTGCTGAACCAGTGCCACCTGTCAGAGCCCATTTCCGGAGGAAGAAAGGCGCAAAATTGACATCCACCAGGATACCCTCGTATAGGCACTTGCCAATGATGCGGCCAAGAAATTCATACCGCTGTAGAAGCTCTGTGACCTGACTGCGGAATTCTACGGTATTCTCGGGGATGCCGGCTTGTCGGAGAACCTCCTTTTGCTCTTCAACAGCTGAAGGGTTCGGGTATAGAAGATGCTGGTCGTTATCCACGAACAAGTCGATGCCGTCCGATGGATTAAATGCCTTAGCCGTGACGCTGGTTAGAAACTCTTTGGTTACACCTCCGCCATCAATACCAGCCTCAACAGTGTCGAACTGATCTACGAAAGTGATTTGAATAGGCTCTTTCAAGCCATGCCCAAGGGGATAGAATTGATGAAATGCATCGTCGAATTCATGTTCTCGTCGAATCTTGGCGTGGTGCTTCTCGAATTGTTGTGGTGCATCGGGGCGGTGCATCATTCTCATTCGCCACATCTCCGGATCCGCGCTGCCTCTTCTTTTCGTCTATGAAATGTGTTAGCCGAACGGTAGGGTGAATTGGGGAGAACTTTCGCTTACCATATCCAGGGAGACAAATTCTCTGAATATCTGTACTCTAGTCGTAAAAGGAATGAAGAAAGGCATATTCTGCAGAATCTCCAATCGTGGAGCAACTGCCTGCAGATACCGCCTCCTTGAGGCCTTGCGCTGCTGTCTCTGTAATCGCTCCAGCCGTCGCTGCTGCTGCGTCCGACCCGTACCAATCAATTGAGGTGCTTCATCCATCTCATCTTCCTCATTATCAATATCCTCAGCATCTTCCTCCTCTATCTTATGTCGACTCTCTTCTTCTTGAACCACCGCAGGAATAAATCCAGTCATGTCGAATCGTGAGGTCATTAGCCAGTGATTTTGGGGGAGGAATTTGCGTCTAGAATCTCGTTCGTATATCATTCGGAGTAAACCGGTAACAAGTCCTTTGACATAATCCAGGCTCAGCCCTGCCACACGACCACCTGAGGGTCCCTCCTCTTTTGGTTCTGAAATTTGCTGTTGATTACCATTGGAAGTACTGAAAAAGCTGATGCCTGTACTACTGTAATCGCGCTCGTTTGCACTCGTAATATCCGTAGCATTGAAGTACAATGTGAAACCGAGATTCTTAAGAAAAGTCGTCAAGTCTTTGACATCAGCAAGTGGGAGCGCGTTGTCGCGGGTCATGGTCGAAGTTGAAGCAGTCGTCTCCGAAAATGCGTTATTTGCCGTTGAAAAGAACTCTTCATCATCCATGACTTTCAAGACAAATGTATAAAGTTCTAAGAAGAGGAGAATGACTCTCCATTCGTGTTCCGAAGCTTTGGATGATTCCACTTCAGATCTGGGAGCCTGCCAACCGAAGCCAGAAACCGCCGGTCGGGGTTTCAGTAGCTCGATAGCTGCCCGAGAATCGCGAGTAATGGTATTGAAGATGGAAGATGTTCTTGCTGCCTGCCAGAAATATTTGATTGCGGGTAGGCTTTTGGTGTTCCCCGAAGCGGTTGATGATGGGCCAAGGTATAACCACATTCGAATCTCGTCGCCTCTCCTGGGAAAGAATCGAAGTAGGGCGAGAGCATAGTTTGCTAGTTGTTTGGCTTCCTCTGCCTTCTCGCCTTCGGATGTTGTCGGAGCTGAGCGTGATGAACTCGATAACAAGCTACCGACGCTCTCCTGATTCACCAATGATAGGATCTGCTCCTGCAGGAACTCGTTAACCGGAGATGTGGGAGAGCGCGATGTGATTTCTTCCGGTTGGTCGGTATCAGACGCATTGCTATCAATCACATTATTTGGCAGCGAGTTGAGCAAAATAGAAATTACGGTGACGAAGTCCTTATGCGCGGAGTAGGCTTGTGGACTATGGAAGTTGTGAGCGTAGCGATGGAAATAAACAAAACAGCCCAGTAGCCGCACTCTGTTTTGGGTTTCAGCCAGTTCTGTATATGTCTCGAAGCCGGAAGCTTTGAGTAATGTAGCCAAAGCATTGGCCAGCAACTTGTAATTGATGGCATCAGCTAGGCAGTCGCGCAAAGTAGATGCTTCTGCTCCAGATGAATTCTGGCTAATCAAAGGACGAGTCATGAATGCGCACCCAAAAGCCTCGTAGGCATTCAGAGTATGGCCCGTAACGTTTTTCAACGGAGACACGATAGTATCCAAGGCAAGTTCCAACGGTGCAATCTTCGTGCCAGAGAGACTCTGAACTGTACCTTGCTTTGTCGGTGTCGAGAACAGTACCTGCGTAACTAAAGCAAGTGTGCGATAGAATTGTCTAGCGTTCTGGGCGGTTTCAGCGGGGATTTGCTCTGCTAGGAAACGAAGCAAGACTATCAACTCGACAGGTTGACTCGATTCTGCGCCCGTCCCTAGTGCCTGCCGTTCTAGTATAGACAGAACTATTCTCTGCAAACGAAGGTATGCCGAAGACCAAGCTCCGCTCGGAGATGTTATCCCTAACGATCGGACCGTTTGCATCTGGCGAGATCCATAGTGCTGTATTCTCTTAATGTCTTCTTTGTTTCGGATCTGAGTGAACCTTAACAACCGTTGTAATTGTTCCAAAGCCTCGGCCTCTGAAGCATATGCTGTGGGTGTATCCTGGCCAGGCTGACTGCTCTGAGCTTGTTCGGCAGTGTCCCACTCGCCTCGTAACCAATCCTTAACATTCTGTCGCGATGAATGGCCCCTCCAAGTCCGCTGTATTGTTCTAGCAGCCTTCAAGGTATCTCGTTCCCGCTGTCGTTGGATTCGTTCCTGCTGGGCGCGGTCCAAGGCAGCCTGAGATCCCGCACCGGTCCCCACATTCCCAAACGCATTTGTCCTCCGGCCGGAAAGGTTGACTTGTCGGGGTCGCCGTGTACTTCCGCTGAAGGTTTGGAACATATTTGCCTGATGAGAAGGGGAGTCAGTAGTGGACTAAGTCAAGTTATGACTGTTGAGGCGTTTGGACCGAGACAAACAGCCTGCCCGAAAATGTTATAGTGGAGAAGCTGCACCACAAGGCAAACTCGCTGCCCTTCTCTTGCGATGATACTGGAGGGTCTGGCAGAGCAACTAAGTTGGTAGAGGTGGGAAGCCAAGCCGATAACGGCAGTAAATGTTGAGATCAGAGCGACGACATGTGCGTTATCCACAAGCTTTAGAGCCAGATAGCTCTTTCCTTGAGGTGGGTGCCAAAGGCAGGCAGCAGTGGCAAAGCAAGGGAAGAATTCCAAAATGTTTCGGGATTCGATGGAATTCTATACAGCTTTTTGGCGATTGTCATCAGCCTTGGTAGGTATCGCCGCACCGTAATGCCGCGATAGCTCCGAATAAAGTTAAGCTAAACGTTTCGGAGCAGGTGCTGTGTTGCCTTTTCACGTGCATGTCCTGGCAAGTCCGCATTACTCTGGGTAGGTATATCTCAGAGAGAGCATCGTGAGCATTTCATAAAGACACGCTTTTCAAACTGTCAAATGAAGACTGTTAGTGTGTCTCTGGGTTAGATGTATGCGCAAGCATCTCCTAGAGAAGTACATCAGCTCCATGTATTCTGGTTCCACATATCGTGCCCAGGCTTATATGGATATAACCTGACAGCCATCGAATAAAAATACCGATATGATGTTTAACTTTTAGAGCGAGTGTCTAGAGGAATGCATGAATTTATGTCTTTTTGGGCCTGCTGATAGCACCCACAGAGCAATGCTCCTATTCCCGCGCCCACACTTCTCACCCCGCTTCTCTATACGACGACCACATCGTTCTCGCTGCTCCTGTCCTCGATCTGCTTCAACCCAACCTCAATTGCCTTTTCCTTCTCTTCTTCTGCCCTCTTCACCCCAAGCTCACCAAGGTCTCTGCCGGTCTTTCTCTCCGCCTCCCAAACCTCAGCCTCCAGTCTCAGCTCCTCCCTCTCCTCCTGGCCCATCTCCGGTCCCAGCAGCAAACAAAGCAACACATACGCCCAACTGGCTCCCGTGAATATTCCAATCATCTTTCCATAATCGAATCTCTTGGTGCCATCTGCCGCAGGGGCAAGCGGATGCGCTTCCCCAAGCTTACTCTCTATGACGGCTGCAGATGAAGCAATAAGATTGCCAAGCTGATGAGAAAGACCTAGAGCGAGGGTGCGAAATGCGGGTGGAGCGAGTTCCATAAGATGGATAGGTAAGGGCCCCCATGCTCCGCCCAGGAAGAACGATTCGAAGAACATTGGCGCTATCAATTTGAGGCCTTTGGTTCCGACATAGGCTGGTACTATGGTGCCGCCAACCACGCAAACACAGATCATCGTTAGTCTCCGGCCGTATATCGAGCTCAGATACCCGGTGATGGTTCCACCTATGAGCTCGCCGATTTCCCCGATCGCGATTATGAGAGTGGTGTCGCTGTCTGATTCGCCCAACTGGTTTTTGAGAAAGGTCGGATACAGGTCTTGACCGCCGTGAGAGCAGGCGTTGAGACCTGTCATGAGAGCAACCATGTAGAAGAGCAGGACCCAGTTCCGCTTCACGGCAGTCTCGACCTCGTAGGCGAAAGCACGGAGTCTATGTTTAGGAGTTGCGACGTTGCGAGCAGAATGACGAATTGCATGCTTGGTCTCCCGTTCTGCCTTCTGGACCTGGAACTGACTTGTCTCTGGGAGACACAGGCGGAAGGCGATGATGAGAATGGGTGGGACAGCGCTGAACCAGAAGAGGCTCCGCCAGCCATGAACGGTGGTTGGCACGAGGGCGCGGTAGAAGATTGCGGCGAGGAGAAACCCCACAGAATACCCTTGTCCAAAGACGCCCGAGAGAATTCCTCGAGCATCGTAAGGGAGGTCTTCGAGGGCTGTTGATGCAGCTGGTCCGAAGAGGCCTTTGGATGGTCAGCGTCGAGCGTCTTTGAGGACTCTTGGAGTTACTGATACTCACCACCCATTGTTATGCCGTATAAGGCACGTAACCCAATAAATTGGCTCAAGGATTTGCTGAAGCCGATGCCGATCTCAATCATGACCATGGCACTTAGCGATGCAATGAAAGGCAATTTTCGTCCATATCTGTCCGCGAGCAAACCGAAAGTCAATGCACCGACGGATCGAAACATCAAGCTGATTGTGAGACCCTGATGCAATGTAAAAAGATGCCAGACGATTTAACCAGGAGTAAGATCGCATACCCAAGCAACATCTGAATATGCGACGTCGAAGTCTCTCGCAATGTCGGTGAGTGTAAGTGAGACGGCCATGAAGTCGAACGTGTCCCACATCCACCCGAGAAACCCAACAAGAAACATGAACAATTGATGTCGGTTGAGTTGACGCAATACTGTAATAGGGTTCTTGGAGTGTGCATTCTTACTTGGTTAGACGGTAGTATCAGCAGTTGAATTGAGTCGTCTTACCTCTGGCGGCTTCAAACTCGAGATTCGCGTACGAAAGTAAGTAGAGATTTGAGAGGATGAGTAGAACCATCCGGAAGCCATATTATTCCTCATGGTTGTGGGATTTCGCGAGAACAGGAAGCAAAGAATCAAATACTCGAGATGAAGAAAGAGAGAAAGAGAGAGAGGTAGGTCTAATTCCCTTTAATGTTAGAAGCATATCTTGAAATGAGCTAAACGATGATTAGATCCAAGTATCCAGGTAGACGTCACTGGAGGAATTCGTAAACAAGGGAGCACGTGCGTAGGTGTGGTACAGGTTCGGGAGTAATGTTGTGCAGTAACGGGAAGCGGGTCCCTGCTTTGAACGTAGTGCGCTCCAAACAATGTTGTGGGAGGCTTGTATACGGTAGAAATGATGACATGAAAATATACTTGCAACATAGCTGGGAATGATGTCCAAGGGAGCGATTTCAGACTCCAGCGCGTGGAATGTAGGAAGGTCACCTTGATCTTGGCATCTCAGTGATTCGGTCCGATCGCGACATCTCCTTGGGCAAGCAGATTGATGTTCACGGAACGCCGCTGAAACTTCGTATGAGCAAGTGGAATTGCGGTGGGTCCTGAATCGTTGATAAGGCTTCTACTGATGCGTTGTATGGGTACTTGAATTAAATTCAGGTGAATTACGGCCGGCCGTGGCCGGTAGTGACGGGCACATGCAGAAACAAAATGATATTGATTGAGATAGAACTAGAGTTTGATTAGGTGATTTGAAAGTTTTGATACTTGGTGTGTTAATCCGTGCCCGCAAAGTTGACACTTTGGGATGTTTGGCCTGCAGCTTTCGTATCGAGGGCAATATTGCTGTTGAGCTTCGTTTGCTGCCCACTGATTTGGGAGTCAAGTCCCTATTATTGATTAGTAATACTACTAGGAAGCGTTAAAGATTCCATGACCATACCGACTTCCCCTGGGCTTGCTCGATCTGCAGCCTTAGAATATCAGTCTGTAATTTCAAGACTTTGTTCTTGATCTTTCCATTCTGCAGAGCAGTGCCCGCAGTAGATTTGGTACCACCGGCGGCGGCGATTGCATCATTGAAGCCACCTGTCCCAGTTTCGGCATCCTCTGATATCTGAGCGGCTTTGGTGATGATAGCCAAGTCTGATGCAGCGACTCCGGCGAGATTGGAAGTGTCAATCTTCCAATAGATTAGCATCCAGCAATGATCAATGAGTGCGAGTATGTATACCGGGAACTTAGCGTTAACCTCAGCCAGCGCATTGCCAGAAACGCCATCTGAGACTTGAAAGTCGTTATAAGCCTGTGCTGTCAGAACACCGGCAGCGGCAGCGGCACGTTTGTTTGCCTGTGCTACCGGAGCACCAAAAGCGAAGGCGGCCAGGCCGAGGAAAGTAACGGTGGATGTAAACCGCATGTTGAACAGCAAATGAACGACTAAAAACGTAAGAACGAGTGTTGGAACGAAACAGCACAGCTGGAGGAAGTGAAATGAGAGAATGCAATGAACCTAGACATTATTTCATGCGTTCAAGCTCTCTATTTATATGGCATTACTATTATGAGAACGCTTTGATTAATATCCCGCAGTTGAGACCTACGAGACTTGACTGTTAGGCGCTTGGCATGTTTTGGTGATGGTTGAGACCTGCGAGATTCTGACTGTTAGACGCTTGGCATTTTTGGTGATGGTTGAAACAGGGCATGTTGCGAGTTCAGGTTTGACCTCCTCGAGACCTCCTCGGTGAAGCTTCGCTTGGACGTGTGGCAGAGATCTCAGTCGCACGTTGGTTCGCGATGCTGAATCTTGTTAGCAAGCAGCGCTGTGGCGTTCTTATTGCTCAATGCTCGTCGTGAAAACCGTAGGATGCCCTGCAGACCTATTGTGCGAAAGACTGCGGGTGGCAGGTGGTGGCGAACCTACTAGTCTCAAGACAGTGTAGGGGGCTTGTATTCGAGACCTCACCTGGCACCTGCATGACATCTATTTCCCTTGTGAAGGAAATCGGAACGGACCACATCATTAGCAAACCCCAGCCGCATAGCTCACAATTTGGTATTTCAACTGCCGAAGCTGTGCAGAATCGATTTCTGGACATGGGCAATGAATCCCACCGGACGATGCTTCAAACCGAAGTGAGGCGAGACCTGGCTGCCGAATTGAGAAATTCGCGGGGTGCTACGAGCTGTGTGAGACGACCTCATTGCATGAAGGCCGATTGATCAAGGTCTCTGATGATAGGCGCTCAGCGATATCCCTCTGCTCAGCGCACCTCAGCGCACCTCAGCGTGTCGCGCTGAAGAGCATGGCAGGAGCAGAATTGGAATTTCCAAGGCTCTAGTCGATCAACATACAGATCCTTTAACGTGGCATATAGTTAGCCTGTTATACCTGACTGCATCAGATTACGACCAGACCGAACACTGATTGATTGTTCGTGATTTCTGCTACCTTTCCACCGTAGATATTTCTCAGCGATCCTGTTAGAAGGTGAGTAGCGCCGTCAAGGTCACATCCTCGAAAGTTGAAAGAAGAGGTTGGCAAAGCTCAGTGCGCGTAAGTGGTGCTATATAATCAAAGCTCTCATATGGTTTAATCCCATTGTACAATATAATGGTGTTTCTTCTTCACAGAGCCGCTTCACTTCGTCGAAATCATCATGAAGTTCATTTTTGGCTCTCACCATAGCCAACTGGCTTGAAAAACCCATGGCTTCAAAGCAGAGAGCAGTTGCCAAAGCTATTTCGGATAGTTCTACATACTCCTTTTCTGTCTTTTTCCACAATGCAGTTGAGCCCCGTTTGCCCGTTGAAATCCAGTTCGCCTCTCCGTCAACAAGCTCCTACTTCTACATGTCAGCAGTCTGCTTTCTGGTACGATACTCCTCTAACCATCTCTATGTCCGCCCATTTTCATCATGTGAGCTGAACCCAGGTCCCGGTGTTCTTGCACATGTGTATCTTTCTGCAAAGATATCTTAGGGCCACTTCACTATTGCCACGCGAATAGTGCTTAAGCAAAAGTTAATGTCATGACTTCTCTGCTCATCATTTGCGCAGATGGATGTGAGGCTGGATGTTCATATCGCGTGTATGGCTCAAGGTTGAGCATTCGATGTATGCGACCTAGTTAATTAGGATTTGGTAGGTACGAAGAGAATTGATTCTGGCCAACTAAGCCTCCCATTACCACAAGCATCCAGCGTCAAATGCTGAGGCGCTCTCAAACCAAGTGCGCGAACAATGAGGTAGCGGTGTATTGACCCACTACTTGGGTAGGTACGCACTGCTATCGACGCGAGCTTGTCCGCTTTGACCCAGTCAACTGATCGGCGGGTGGCAACTATCGTCGTGACCTAAAAACCCCCTCTTCTTTCCAAAGCTTTTCCCTTCTACCTTGACCACCTCACCTCTTACAATCTTTGTCTCGCAAATTCTCTGACTTTCGACCCCCAATCCACGGTCAACACCAGCTTCACAGCCATGAAGCTTAATCGCATCTTTGGGCTCATCGGCAGCCTCGCTGCTCTCACTACAGCCCTTCCGGCTGGGCCAGACCAGCCACTCACCACGGATTTGGCTCCACGCGCTCCGCAAGGTCAACCTGGTATGGGTATCACCGACATCAACGATGCCTCCTGTGGTGACTGTTTCAGTTACTATCTTAAGTGCATCGCAGTGAGCAACCTTTGACATGAATTCGCATTACCATTTGAAAACGACAAGTGCTGACCAGTGTCCAACTCAGCAATGCCCCCAGGATGATATCTGTATGACGATCTGCTTATGGGGAACTTGCATGTTCGTGGATACAATCGTAAGTTTTCTGTCGATTTCATGAGCGATAGAGAGCGGCAGCTGATGTCCCCGAAAGTGTTGGCAAGAATGTGGTTGGAACATTTGCGCTTCTTCGTTTCCTCATGGAGCAGTCGCAAATAGTTCGGCCACGAATGAAGGTGTCCAAGACGTTGAGACAAACATAGGATACATGACGACTATGCTCGATGTCCTCGCTCCTCAGGACGTTCGTCCAGACCTTGGTGCAATCCAGGGCACTGGCAATGACGGCGATAGTGACTCTTCGATATGTGATAATTGCCAGAGGTCATATTCGGACTGCATTGCGGTGAGAATTTACGGCCTCCAACCGCACCAGTCTACGAGCGCTAACATCTTCTGATAGCCATGCGGGGTTCATAACGATATTTGTGACGCCATGTGCAAGTTCGGTGTTTGCTGGTGGGGAGAACACGCAGGGGTACCGCTTCTTACTCTGAAAGTTTAGTACATGGTCGGAAAAGTTAACATGAAATACAGTGTCGTGAGTGCGGTTGGACCTCATGCAAGGGCATCATCCCACCAACTATCCCACCGAAAACTATACGCGAGTCTACCGAAGGCGAACTCCAACCGGTGGCGCGTGCAGGCAATTTGACTACCTGCGTAGAGTGTGTGGCGGAACTGATCTCTTGCATTGAGGACGATGGAGGACTTCGCGGGATTGAGCACTGTTATCAGGGTCTCTGCCGAAACACCACCGTAAGTCCGACCGTAGAGTTGTAGGTGACCAAAGACTTTCTAATCTTCTCCGTAGTGCCACGAAACATGCCACTTCCCTTGTCTTCCGGCAAAGAACAACACTGAGAAGCCTAGGGACGATACTTGCAATGAGTGTACGCATGAGTACAATACCTGCCTTGAGGACCATCCTATGGCAGGACGTGGCTGGGCTTGGCAATGTCGTTCAGCTCTGTGTATGAATCAAAAGGTGAGTATTCCAAAGCTCCAATGATGGGAGGACTTGACCTTCGCAGAACTAACGCAGAGTATAGTGTCGTGATCAGTGTGGCTGGACATGCCCTCCGCCAGCTGAGCGATCCCTCCTTGATCCTCGTGATGCCTGCCACGATTGCTGGCATACATACCTGACCTGCCTTGCGAAGGATACTAAAGGTGGCCCGGGGTGGGCTCATCACTGTGCAGAGGAGACTACAAAGGGCTCTCAGGTAAGCATAGGGGAACTTCCAAAACATGGAATGGCGACTAAACACTTTTGCAGTGCCTTAGTTGCGGCCTGCGGAAGGTCCGATCTGCTGAACGAGCCGCACTTGATTCCGTGCAATCTGAAACCCGTCAGGTTGATCCCTCAGAACCCGCCAAAGCTGTCGAAGCCAGGGATAAGTTGCAGACATGCGACGATTGCAGTAACTGGTTTACCAACTGCGAAGATAACATCACGGATCCCTACACATGTTTCCTAGCAGTCTGCCATTTCACATTCGTAAGTGATAGCCCAAGGCTCTGGGGATTATTGTCCTAACCAAGATCTTAGTGCAACGAGCAATGCGATTATAAATGCCCGCCGTATAAAGCTAGCCCGATCAAACGTAAGCCGGCTGAAGACATTCCATGTATCGAGTGTCCCTGCGAAGACTTGAGTGGACCCTGCCAATGCGTTCCCAACGGTTGTTGCTGCAACCCACAGGAGAAAGCGGCAATGATGATGGCGGGTTTGTGGTAGATTTGGTGAGGTCTGCTTACGCTACGGTATGGCCAGGTAAGGTGATCAAGCAAGCCCTCTCCTTGCTGCATTACATGGCTTTGAGTTGATGTGCTGAGCTGAAGCCTTTCGAGGGAATGCGGATGCGGTACCCTCATATAACGGGAGTCACATGGATTTGCGATCTGGAGGTTTCATGGGATATTTCTTTAACTTCTACGGGGATTCTGGGAGGGTATGGTAACTCCTGCCGGTGGGGTTGCCCCAGATTTCCAAAAGGACTGTGTCAATTGCAGGATACGTTTTACTCGGATCCGAGGGAAATAGGTCCTAGATAATAAAGGGACAATATGACTTTCTTTCCAATACGCCTCTTTTTGTATAAATCATCTCTGGTGTATCTCGAATCAGATGCTCGATTTGCAGTATCGTCGAATGCAAGCCCAACAGCATGAGTAGTGCTATGGGTGGCAAGTGTATAAGAGGGGAGGATGAGGGGCCCTGGCACAGTCAGGAAGGCGCGAGGTGTCCAGTATGGGCAATGGACAGGCGTTCTATACGATGGCAAATGTGGTGGTGATAAGGAAGGTTTTCCCGGATGGCAGTTTTCGAGTCGAAATAGGATTTATAATGCATGGCCATCACAAGCTCGCATGCGTTTCGGCAGGCACCTGAAGATCGATTTTGCAGACCAATGAGTCTCATTCTTAATCCAGAACCTCTATCACTGCGATTTAGGGTATCTTATCAAAGCAACATGCGTATGGTCCCCGTCACCCCCATACCTACTCAAGTCCTCAATCGTGCTCCTCCCTACTTCCCGAAACCCCAACCTCTTATAAATGTTCAAAGCCGGGTTGTCAAGACCGGTATCCAAGTATACAATATCTCCATCTTTGTTTGCATCCGGGAACGGCCACTCAATCAATCTCGAGGCAAGGCCTTGACGGCGGTATGACGGGTGCGTTGCGATATTCTCCAGGAGGTAATGTTTCCTATCACCCAACACCTCTTTCCGTACTTTCCTCATTCCAACCGTAAACTCCATAATCAGGTCTTTGTTAGAACCTTCTGGTAATCGGTTCCGATATGCCTCATCTTCCACCAACTGGCGCTCTTCTTCTTCTTCCGGCGTCTCCTTCCCATCTCCCTGCCCGGAGACTTCCTCCCGCTTTGGGTTCGACCAATGCGCCACGCTAGCGATGTCTCCGTTCTCGGTATTCCGCATGACTATGATTTTGGTGTGAGGTTTCTTCATGTGCAGTGCTATCCGCGGAGCCATTGTTTCGGCGAGGCCATCGGTGTCGATGTTTCCGAATTGGAGGCTTAAGAAGGGGGAGGTCCAGGATAGGGCGAAGAGGTGGCCTATGGCGGCGCTGTCGGCTTCGGTGGCTTCGGAGAGCTCGAGAGGCATTGCGGCTTCGGAGGTCTCTGTGGGTTTGAAATTGTCATGATGGGAGAAAATAGAACTGAGGAGTGAAGGATTTAGGACGTCCAAGTGCCCTTGCCCCACAAAATGGCTAGCGTTACATAAGCACTGGATGTCACCTGGGCAAGCGCCTCCTGCTTAACAAGCATCTTTCAATCCAATCTTTGTAGAGACAAGTCTTTCCCAGATTCACGCTCGTCTGCCTCTCATCGTTGGTAGAGCCTCCTCCTGGGGTAGCTCTGGGGATCGACTAGGAGGGGAGGCTGCATTGGCTTCGGTCTCTCGGGCTAATTCACGAGCTTCGTTCCTGGCATGCACAATTCTGCCTATAGGTAAACACCATTTGCGGGTATGCTGTCATTCTCGGCAAAGCATGCACCTCCAGGTACTTTGCATCTTTTTCTCCGGGATATTCCCCATGTTTCTGATTGATGGATAATCGAGCTACGGAATCATCTTTCATTGCGCCTAGTCTACTATCATGGTTTCTCGAAATCTTCGCAGTATTGGCACTCAGCACTGGCATACAAATGTCTCGGATGTTCAGGGTGGTGGTGTACCAAGTTTTACTTCGTTTCACTGTCCGAGTCCGCCAATATGCGTCTTCTGGCATTCTTGACATACATGCTGGGTGTGGCTCTTGTGACGAGGGCCATCTCTGACAATCTCATCAATGTCGTAACATGGGATAAGTACAGTCTGTTGATAAACGGAGAACGCATTTTCATTGTGTCTGGCGAGTTTCATTACCAGCGGATGCCTGTCCCCGAGTTATGGTAATTCCCACCCTCAGAAAACCCACCGTGGACGGAAGCTAATATTTTGATAGGCTTGACATCTTTCAGAAGTTCAAAGCAAATGGTATGAATGCTGTTAGGTGAGTGTGAGCTTTAGTCCATATTGTGCAGCAAGTTCTTACAGTGAAATAGCATATACTTCTTTTGGTCGTATCACGAGGCTTCAAAAGGCACTTTTGACTTTAAAAGCCCTGGAAAGGATGTACAACGTATCCTCGATATGGCTAAAGAAGCTGGCCTGTATGTAATCGCGCGGCCCGGTCCCTACTGTAATGCAGAGACCAACGCCGGGGGCTTGGGTCTGTGGACGAGTGATGGCAGTGGAGGGAAATTGCGAACTTCCGACGAGACCTATCACCAAGCTTGGCTCCCCTGGGTCAAAGAAATCGGTGCCATTATCGCTAAGAACCAAATCACCAATGGAGGCCCCGTTATTCTGCTTCAGATCGAGAATGAGCTTCAGGAAACAACACATTCTGCAACAAATACCCTAGTGCTATACATGGAGCAAATCGAGAAAGCATTTAAAGATGCGGGCATCGTCATACCTACCACTCATAACGAAAAAGGCATGAGATCTCAGAGCTGGTCCACGGATTATCAGAATGTAGGCGGCGCCGTCAACGTGTACGGATTGGATAGCTATCCAGGTAGCTTGAGCTGTACGAACATTGACAGCGGATTTAAATTAGTTCGGACGTTCTATCAGTGGTTCCAGAACTACTCTTTCACTCAACCGGAGTACATTCCCGAGTACGAAGCTGGCTACTTTCAACCATGGGGCGGCTACTTTTACGACCAATGTCTTGCAGAGCATGATCCTGCTTTTGCGGATGTCTTTTATAAGACTCTTCTCGGGCAACGGGTTACGATGTTTAGCTTGTACATGGCTTGGGGTGGAACAAATTGGGGTCACAGTGCAGCACCAGTGGTCTATACATCCTATGACTACTCTGCACCGCTTAGGGAGACCCGCGAAGTTCAACCAAAGTTCAAGCAGACCAAGCTCATCGGTCTGTTTACGAGAGTTTCAAAAGGCTTGTTGAAGACATACATGGAAAGTAATGGGTCCGGCAATGCGGTCGACAATTCGGCAATTTATACCTGGGTCCTTCGGAATCCTGACACGCAAGCTGGGTTCTATTTAGCTGAACATACCACTTCGAGCTCCCGGGATACCACCGATTTCTCGATCACGGTCAAAACTTCATTAGGCAACATCAACATACCAAAAGTGCAACTCAAAAACCGCCAAAGTAGATTTGTGGTCACAGACTACCCTGTTGGAAATGAGGTCTTACTGTATTCCTCGGCTGAAGTTTTGACCTACGGAAATTTCGACGTCCCCGTCGTGGTATTCTATCTCAAGGTTGGTCAAGTTGGGGAATTTGCTTTTAAGACAAATTCCTCTCGAGATTTCCGAACCTATGGGCAAAAGACGGACTTCTCGGCCAAGACGGATGGCTCCTTGACCAGGTACACTTACACTCAAGGGCGAGGCCCTACAGTCATTCAATTTAGCAATGGACCTATTATGTACCTATTGGACCTTGATACAGCCTATACATTCTTTGCACCTCCCACGATATCTGACCCGAATGTGGCACCCGATCAGCATACATTCGTGCGGGGCCCATATAATGTTCGGGATGCTACTGCGACAGGTAATACTATACGCATTTCAGGAGACAACGAGAATAGTACCAGCATAGAAGTCTTCTCTGCCGACAAGCATGTTGACACCATTGTGTGGAACGGACAGGAGATTGCTACCAAGAAAACTGAATATGGATCCTTGACCGGGTCTGTTCCTGGTGCCTCGGACCGAAAGGTAGAATTGCCGATTCTGAAAGACTGGAAGGTCGCGGATTCACTTCCGGAGACTGCTTCGGACTACGACGATTCCAAGTGGGTCGTCTGCAATAGGAGCAGCAGCCTGAGCCCCCTCAAGCCTCTTACCCTCCCGGTACTCTTTAGCAGCGACTACGGATATTACACGGGCATCAAGATCTACCGTGGATATTTTGATGGTCAAGCCATAAGTGCTAATGTTACCGTCCAAGGGGGTGCTGCATCCGGCTGGAATTCGTGGCTCAACGGCAAATTTGTCGGGGGCTCGTCGGGTACTGGGTCTGTGTCAGCTACATGGAGCAAACTCAATTTCGCAAATATCACCATTTACCCTAAAGGCAACGTGCTCACGGTCTTGACTGATTACACTGGACATGACGAGACTAGTGTGGGCCCTGGTGGAGCAGAAAACCCCAGAGGAATCCTAGGAGCAACGCTGTACGGGGAAGGGAACAAGGTCCTAAGCTTCACACAATGGAAAATTCAGGGCAATGCAGGCGGCTCGACCAATATCGACGCTATAAGAGGCCCCATGAATGAAGGCGGTCTCAGCGGTGAACGTCTTGGGTGGCATCTTCCGGGTTTTGACACATCGAATTGGAAGACTGGCAATCCAAGCGAAGGCTTAACGAAATCTGGCGTGAACTGGTATCGTACAGATTTTGCGCTCGACCTCGATAAAGATCTCGATGTGCCCATAGGGCTTCAACTAGATGCCTCTGCCAAGGTGCCCGCAAGAGTGCAGCTTTTCGTGAATGGGTTAGTGCACCATTTACTCATCTGGCGCCTTATAAGTAATGGCGGTTTTGGCTCACAACATGCAGGTATCAATACGGCAAATTCTTTCCGCATATTGGACCGCAAACCCGATTTCCAATCCCTCCTGGTATAATAAACAACCAAGGAGCGAACACGTTATCCATCAGTCTTTGGGCTCAGACAGATGCTGGCGCAAGGCTGGACAACATTACACTTTTCACTTACGGCAAGTACCAATCGAGCTTTGATTTCTCGAGAGACTGGAGTCGATTGCAGCCAAGATGGACAGCAGACCGCATGCAATATACATGAGGTCGGCGACCTTCAACATGGATGATTCTCCTCGTTTATCTTACCGAAGCATTTACCCTTTCCGGGCTTTCGAACCGTGAAGTGGGTTGGCGCCTCGGCCGAGGCTCTGCCTCATAAAGGAATGTTTCCATAGGAAAGCTGGTTTTGTCATATGCGCTGACCGTACTATGTCTATAGCATCAAAAATAATCATGATTAGTATGATACAATTTCGGATAAAAGTACGGCACATATCTTCTCGCACAATCCCGTTTCAGAACCTGAAAGACGACATTTCTTGAGTCTTACTGTCTTTTTATCATTCTACATACTTAAACGCTCGTCGCGCCTTTACCTGCGCTGCTTATAACTTTGCCTCACTAGCAGTCCGAGACTCTTGAAGACGTTTTGTTTGCCTCGAAATATGTCGACCTTCACCAAGAAGCAGTACTATAGAACAGCAACCGCAATTTCTCTCCATACAGCTCCTACCACATTTCTGTATTCGTCCGTCGACGGAAACTGATCTAGCATTTTTCGAAAATCCTCCTCACTTCTGATTTTCAGTAGGTCAACTACCCTTCTCGTCGCATTCAAAAACCATTCCCTCATGTATGTTTGGTCACTTGATTCGATGCCCACGAACAGAACCATCAAAATCGGCTCGAGGCTTTTGCCTCTAGGCCATGCGGAGTATCCATCACTTCCTTCCAGAGTTGCTTTGAGTCTGAGAAATGTCGACTCACATGCGCCGTGTGGGATAGTTATGCACTCGCTACTCTTCAAATGTCGAACGCTCGATACAACATACATACTCAAACCTATAAGGAAGGACCTATAGGTCATATCATTTTCTTGACCTTGAGCTCCAGCGACACCCGGATCCAGCCACGGCTGATCAACCTGCATTGCTAGAAGAGCGTGTTCCGCTTCGAAATAAACGTTGCTCAGGGTCCGTTGATCAACTTCGTTATACCATTCCGATGAAGTGGCGAGGCCGATCTGATGCATTCGGAGGACGATGTCGAAAATGAAGGAGCTATTCTTAGGAAACCTCTTGATAGTACGCCACGCACGTATGGAACACTCGTCTTGCACAGCTAGCGGAAATGGCTTGGGATTCGCGAACAGTGGACAAGGGAAGCCGGGTGGGAGTCCTTGCGCGCTTTCCACGATGTAACTGATCCTTGACGAATGTTAACAACACGCGAGTCTTTTGAGGGCTTGGGGAATGTGTAACTCTTACCAGGTAATGGTCCTCTGCAACTCAAAATCGAGCGTACTAATTCCACCTCTCAGATCTACGATTCTCTTCATAGCATCCAAATGGCCTTTAGCTTGGTCTGATTCTGCATGCGTGACCTGAGTTGTCAGTAGCTAATCATGAGCACAAGAAATACATTGCATGCAGACGTACAGAACCCAGTGCTAACTGACTAACAGCAAAGATAACCGATTGTGGCACGTCTCTTCCGCAGATTTGCAGAGTTTCCATGACAATCTTCACCGTCTCGCCTATGTAGTTCAAGGTTTCTACGCTCGGCTCAACACGACCTTGCATTTTATCACGGCAAATCGACTCGAATTGGAGTTGACTGAATCTTGACGCATCGTCTGGCGGCGAAGCCTCCCAGAAAAAGTCGAGAGCAAATGCTTTGCTGCCTTCGTCACCTGATCGCGATAATGAGTCTCTCTGCGATTTCAAATGACAAAGACCGTACTGACCTAGTGGATTTGGCTGAAAGGAAGAGGAGGTCGGTTGCAATTCTAGGTGGATCAGCAACACTTTCCGTTGTGGAGACACTTCTACTCACGTTGTCCCACAGGCACACTACCAGCGTACCTATGAGGATATCCAAATGTTGAGGCGTCGGAAACCAGCATCCCGAAGTCTCGTAAAGCTGGATTGCTCTGCTGCATCCCACCAGGACTGCCGAGTTGGCCCTCGGTCTCGCGAGATACGGATCTGCTTGACCTCGCCCGTTGCTTTCCTTTGCGTCTGTCACTGTCCATTACCGCGCTCGACTGCGACATCTCACTCGGTCCTCGTTGACGCTGCAGAAAATTCTTCATTACGTGGCTGCGCACCGTCTTGAGTTTCCGTTTCGTCGAGGCACTGCTTTCGTCCCCGGTCGTGGTTATAAACTCATACTGCGTTGGTGAACTTGCTCGAGATGCCCAAGGATCGGGGACTTCCAGCAAGTTTGGCTGCCCTGAGGGTGTTTCTGCGGGTTGCCCTCCCTCTGGTGAAGGAGCCAGGAGATATGAAAAGGTATGTTGATTCGGCGGATCCATGATTTCGATTCTGATTGTATTCTGAATGCCGGATTTGATATTGCTGATGGTGATTGCAGTTATAAAGAATAGGAAGACGATACTGATAGTCGATTAAGTTCATGATCTCTTAGAGATATAGTCTTTTCGGCCAGACGATTACCCGCCCGACACCTGTGCAATAAAATCTACTACATTCCAGCAAATCCCAACATTTCTAGGTACCTAGCTTTCCAGGCCGGTATGGCTCTAACATGTTCTCAGCCCTGAGAAAGTTGCATCGTTACCGCTATATTCATAGATGGAACTGCGGGTCAACCAGGTGCATACAAGCCACCTACAGCACGAGGCCAAGGCTGGGAGATGAGCGATTGGGTATACACTGTGGCGTAATCATGGAATATACTGGCCCATTCCATGATAGGCATCTGCTGCAAGATATAATTATAATGATTGGATCGAGGGCATATGACTTAGTGGGCGGTGGGGGCGAGCGTTCGACAGACTTCAGCTGAGACGGACCCTTGGCGAGGCTACAGCAGAGCGAAACATTATTCGAACCTCAAAAGCGCGAACGCGCACTGCATCGACGTCGGTCAGTCCCGCCAGAAGCACAAAGAAGCCGTGGCAGGTTGGTGTTGGGTTGGGGGCGCCCCGACTGCGAAACGCTTACATGTGCTGAATTAGGATTTTGCTATCCCTGCCAACCTTCTCGCTTGATCATGACTCTTCCCTTTCTGCACACACGAACACCCTCATCTTCACCCTCAACCCAACCCGTCGCCCTGACCCAGCCATATGTTCCCGGGGTAGAACTATCCGCAAAGTATCCGTCTCCTCGGAATTTTCACCGGTGGTGCATTCTCTGTACTCATCATCGCATTGTAGATAAAGCCGACAAGCCACCGCTGTACTTGAATCTTCATACGTCAGTGGTTCCGACATCTCTCGATTACCGTCCGATGCTCTTTGAAGCTCATTTCCGGCAACATCTCAGATCACCTTCACCCTTTTTTTAGAACACCATTTACTTTTTGTATCAACGTCGCGTCCTTTTCGCGGCCTTTGCACAATGATCCCGAGCTCCGAACGCCAATGCTTCGTAGTGGCTGGACGCAAATTTGCATTTCACGAATATTATTCAATAGCACCAGACACTGTTCACTACAACACCACTACTCTATGAACATCTTTGGGGGCTCCTTTCTAAAGGGCATGACTGCATTTCAGCTCTCATGTTCTCGCGGAGGATAGTATTTCAGTCGTCCACCCTCACCGGTCACTCACTGACGGAGACTCACCGCACCCCATTTACACTCGAGATCCCGCTCCGCTGCAGCTCCTTAGGCAACAATGGCTGAATCACCTTCAACCATACAGTTTTATACAGGCCTGGCGATCCACCCTGAGCCGTGGAACCAGGCTCCAAACTCCCAAGATTCTTCGAATCGGTGCAGCATGGACTTGCAGACCCCCAGAATGGACCAGCAGCCCATGCAGTCCACCCGATATATACGTCATTCTTGTCCATGTATTGGATGAGATCAGTGAGATACTGGGCGCACTACGTATGTGATGTCAGCCATCGGTTTGCACCTTTAAATCAAAATTATATCCAGAACGTACTTGTGTGGTATTGCTGCCTCCAAATTCCGTAATCATAGCCTATCAACCGTTAGCCCGATCATCCATCACTTTTAAAACATTTTGTCTGCTCCAGCTCTTAGCTAAGCTGAGCTACGGGAATATTACCTTGAGGTTATTCTGCTTCAACCACTTTGTCAAGCCATCTAGATTCGTAGGACCAGACTGACTGCATGCAGTGTGGCTACCACTGAAGTCCGAGTCGAGATATTCATGGACATCAATTCCGGTGTTATTCGCAGGATCTTTAAGCTTCGTCAGCTGGGTCGATGGATCGCTGCCCTGTGTCCACGAATGGCCTCCGGTGTAACCGTTTCCAGGCGCAATGATAAGCTGGTTAGCTCCCGCTTTCCGGATTGCGTCAATCGCAGCCTGATTGTTTTGGATGATGAGAGATGTTTTCATGTCATGGGGCTCGTTCATGAGGCCGAAAATAACTTTCTCGTTATCTTTGAAACGTGAGGCGAGCTCACCCCAGAATGCGCCGAATTGTGCGGTTGTCGCGGCATTCTTATCCGATGTGTCGCCGATGATGCTGCCAGTCATGGGTTGTTGCGATGGATCATTATATCGCATGTCTACAAAGCGAGTAAGCGGCGATCGGAGGACGCATCGGAGGACTTACAGTTGTGAGGATCCAAGATGCAATACGCCCCTACCATGAAAATCAACATCGCATTAAATGCGCAACGCCAGTTATGTTTACCTACCCTTCGTTACGGTAATGTAGTCTACAGCTTCTTTGAAGAAGCCGAAATGCTAAGTTTGATTAGTTAGCGATTCCTCCACCATTCACACGGGGTGTCATATTCGTCGTATACCGAGAGTGGGTTTGCGCCTACCACCTGCTTTGCCGCCAGCCTACGAAGTCGATTTAGACTCTGTGTAAGGCTTGAAATCCAGTTGCCATCGT
This sequence comes from Hysterium pulicare CBS 123377, assembly GCA_000467715.1. Classification (NCBI taxonomy): domain Eukaryota; kingdom Fungi; phylum Ascomycota; class Dothideomycetes; order Hysteriales; family Hysteriaceae; genus Hysterium; species Hysterium pulicare. The sequence goes on along the minus strand of AJFK01000172.1, from coordinate 44,549 downwards.
TGAGGTTATGCGGAAAGGATCATATAGAATAGGTGCTTCCCAGACTTGTATAGCCAAGGGAGTTCATAATACGACGAACAATGACACCCGCCGTGGTTCGGCAAGACGAAGATCCACCGTTTCATTGAACTTGGCTCCCAACCCATAAGAAAGCGGACACATGCGCTCCAGCAAAAAGGCGATTCGAAACAGATTTGCCTGCGCGCCACGAATTAGCGCCCCATTTCCCAACTCTCGTCCCGAACCCGAGCCGCCCATCTCGTCTCACCTTATGCTGATCAACGTAGACATCAACACCCTTCTTATCAATAAATTGGTAATCCTTTCCGAATGTTCCAGGTAAACCGAACCCTTTCTGCTTCGTCTGGCTGTATACGCCGAACTCGCCCGAGCTCTCGGCCACGCCGGCGTAGAAGATCTTGGCGGATGCGATGGCCGCTAGGGAGATGGTATACAAGAGTTGAGAGAGCAACATTTTGGGATATGGAGTTTTTTTCTACTTTCGTTTTCTCCTTGCTCTCATAAAATGACAGAACGTGGTGCATATGTATTTCCACGCAATAGCACGCGCCCCGTGCCCATTATACTTTCACCTGGATATCTCGCATCACCTGGCACCTTATGGGTATATTAGGGACTAATTTCTTGCGATGAATTTTAATTCTATTTAGATTACTTCTCTAGTTTATACGCAGAGCCTAGGTCCGCTTCTAAACGGGCGTATCATTATGCTTTTTTACTAGAACGGCTCAATCACTCACCATATGCGAATGTCAGGGACTAATCCCTCGTCGATGAATTCATTTCTTTCTAGAATACTTCTCTAGCATGCGGCGGAGGCTTGCTCCGCTTCTAAACGGGATAGGCTCTCAGATTTACATGGGAGTAACATATCTAGGTGGGGAGAGATCTTGGTTTACCGAGATGGGAATCAACGTTTTACTGTTCTTGGACCAATCACCGCTATTCATTATATTGGGGCACTCAGGAAATCAGGAACAAGCTTAATTTTGCGGTGATCATGTAAATAATGGTACATACCGTGTATTCTTCTCATTCTTGGAGCTTATGATGTTCAGCTCCCGACTACTATGGGAATTTGTGGGATCGGAATCTTAATGGTTTCAATTCGTGATGCGGAGCGTGAAGCACCGAAAGGTAGGACTTCGCGGATCGCGAGGAATACTTTTCCAGATTGGATATGTACTGCCACATAGTATTGACAGCTTAATAAGAATGTACAAATTCAAGTGTAAAAAGTCTCCATCGCGAACCCGAAATCGCCATGGCTGAGTCAGGAGCGACTACGTGATTCTTCTCATATAAGTTCTCGGCGCTAAAATATGATGGTGGCGCGAAGATCTGACACGCGAAATAATAGCGAGCTGGATATTACCTCATCTTAACGACCCTCGCTCGCTCGCTCGGGAACTATTAGCTATGTTAGGGGGTTTGGGGCGAATGAATAAGGCGTAGATACCCGAACCCGAAAACATACATCACGACTCTTCAAGAGTGCTAAAGTGCTGACTGAGATCTATCATCTCTTACCTTTACCTTGGACTCGGTTCGTTTTCGGTAGGCTATGTAGCGCATCATTGCCATGTAGTTGCTTGTAGGCATTCCATTGTTTTCAGCAGCAAAATGCACTTAAGTTGACGTGTTGGCCACAAAATCCCAACACGTACCAGACCGACAATCTCCGGTCCAGAAATTTAGTATCTCCATCGGGGAGGACCGAGTTCATCACGATATCAGAATTGACCCAATGGAGAGTTCCCGGGTTTCTTCTTAGAGGGTTTCAATATTTCTGCACACGTGTGTTTGGGTACATTTGCCTTCACGGAGCTGGCTAGAGGTTGCAGCAGTAGATTTACTAATGGTTGACCGCTGAGGCTTTGCCTTTGTAGCGGTGTCTGTTGAGGGGAGATACTGGCTCTTAGAGGCACATAGTGCATTATGGATATACCGTTTCTATTCTGAGTGAGAGCATGGCTAATGGGATCTATCACCGAAAAGCGTGATTAGGTACTATAATCAATTGGTGGTGTTTTCGCGACCTGGAATTAAAACATGGTTTCGTTTATACCTAGATACTTCACCCCTATTCTATAAGCTGCTTTTTGATTTACTTTTAAGGATGGAAACTTGCTTTAATGCCTTGTACTGAGGTCAAATCGGCTTTGCAGGCTGATAGACAAGAAAGTGGTAGGCGCAGACCTATCTGAAAAAGACGAATTATGACACCCGCTGTATTCCTATGCTCATACATACCGAGAGTTTTGACTCCTAACTCAATCCCATGAACGTAGTGACCAAGATACCAAGATTTCAACACCAAAGCTACCCTCTCCAGCTATAGCATCGAGGTCCGAATACCGAGAGAGAAATGGGAAACGATACCTTGTATTAGACGTTCACCCACGTAGTCACCTCAATGGTTATGATACTGGCACTCAAGCCCAAGTAATGGGGCAACAACTTACACACGATCCTTTGCGCTCTTCCGCGCCGCTGCCGCATCCGCCTCAGCCATCGCGTCCGCAAAGGCGTGTTTAAGCACGAAACCCGCCAAATCTCCTTTCAACAATCCTTCTTTCTTTATCTTTTCTTGCTGCTCTGGACTAGGACAGAGTTTCTCGAATCCGACGCCGGATCCCGAGATAATGAGGTACATCTCCTTGGCAAAGTCTCCCATTGACTTAGCGAGGACAGCGGAGTTCTGACCCATGAATCCATCTGCTGCTAACTTGGCGGCGATCACGGTGTCGGCGGTGATGAGAGCATGCTGGCGGTTGAACTCGAAGCCGATATCTTTGCCCTCGGCATCCACCTTCACTTTGGACGCGATTCCGAAGTTCTCGAGGCAGAACATGGCGTGGGATACGAGGTTCTTGAAGTCTTTGTGTGAGCGGTAGGCTTCCATGAGCCATAGCCTAGGTGCGGTGAGGAGTAGCCGAGGGATATGACGCTCGGAGTAGATTTCGGGCTCGTATAGTCCTTCCAGTTTCTTCACGAGCGCCTCGACCTTGCGAATGCTGTCTAGTGGTGGTGGTTTGAGGACTGTGCAGTTGATGGTATCTTTGATTTGTTTGGCGACTGTTTGACGTTCGAAGCGCTTTGGGAAGGGTGATTTGAGCTCTAGCGTACAGAGCTCACATGAACAATCGAAGTTCCACTCTTTCCATTCTTTCAGAATTTTCTGCCGCCTAACGACGTCGGGGTGTAGTGGAGCGTAGGCGCAGGTGACTTCGGTGTCTTTGGGGATGTCTCGAATGGCGCGGAGGATATAAATGTCGCCAATGAAAGCACAATCGCTGTTTGGGATGCAGGAGTGGTTCAATCGCGATGCCGTGATCCAGATTCCTGTCGCTCTCTCGGTGATTTCATCGGGGGGAACTTTAGATCGGTGGAGGATTTGCTCGCTGGTAAGGATCGGATATGAAAATGCGTTGTGCCTAATAATAGATTCGATGAGGAAACTAGGAAAGGTAAGCATTTTTAGGAGCAATTGGGATAGATGCCCTGATCCGTGGCCGTTTCTGACCGGTAGCAAGAAGCATGATGGTGCAGGTACAGTTTTCGGGAGCTACGAATCAGAGCATCGATGTGAGTGATGAAGCAAAACTACTAACCTGTCGACTACTGCGACCCCATCTGCATAAACAATCTTTGCACCAGGTTTTTGATAGCCGCCGTTGTACAAGTCTAAAAGCTTCTGCCCATACACCGGGTTATTCGATACCTTCTTCAGGGTCTCCACGAGCAGAATGGAATAATTGCCTGGCTTGCTAAAATCCTCCGGTACGTGCATGAAGATCCAATTCTCTATAAGTTCGTGGGCCCCTTTGTCGTATGAAGTGCAGAACGCTTTCTCGCACATAATCAACTCGCCGGCTTTGATAGTTTCAGCCGCAAACAAGCCTTTTCCATGGATCTTGGACCGCTGAACTTTGGTGCGGGACGTGAAGGATGCGCAATCTAAACAGCCTGTATCTCTAGCGGCATACTTTGCCAGCTTCTCAAAGTCGTACTCGCCAGTTGTCTCTTCAAGCAGACGCTTACCTACACTCTTAGATAACTTAAGGGCATCCTCGTCCGGTTTCTGCAGAAGCAGCTTTTGCAAGCAGCTTTCGCAAGCTTCGTATTGTCTAAGTTCATACGCAGCCTTTGCAGCACGAAATTGAGCGGTGGTGTTTTCCCGATCGCCTTTCAAGGCATCTTTGACATCCTCTTGGGCCGCTTCGAATCGATGCAGATTGAGATTAGCCTGAGCTCGATTACGGAGCAAAGTCCGCTTGAGTGTGCCATGCTTGATTCGATCCTTGGGCTCCATTGCCTTCAGACCTCTCAAACCGTTGGTATAGCTGAAAATAACAATATGAGTATGTGCAGCCATTAGACTAGGTCCATTAACTTACCATGCTAATGCCTCGAGGTAGTTTTTCCGGGCTATTGCGGCATTACCAGCTTCCTTCCAATCTAGTGGTGACCTCTCGGGTTTCTCGGGGCCAGAATGGAGATTAGCAGGTATGCGTTTATCGTTATTGTACAAGAAGATGATGTCGGACAAGTGGTTAACTCGTAGGGTTTGACCTTTGTCGGCGGCATACTCGTAATATGGTTCTTTGATAGCAAGGATGCTTCCTTTCGGGAGGTAGTGTTCATATGGAGTAGAGCAAGCTATGAATTCGACAAGGAGCCGCTCAACATTCCCCTTCTCGTCTTCAACTACTGTACCGATAGCACCACCGCGAATTGGTTCAGTGAGTGTGCGTAAAAATATGATGCGATCGTGATGGTGAGTTTCAAGAGCCAATTGTGGGATATGTATCTATGCAGTTTAGCAGTCAGAGGCGACTTTCAGTTGGTAGTTGTTTCAAGGCTTACTGGATTCAATTCGCCGACTTCTTTTTTCGATGGAGGTGATATTTCGGTAATGACCAATGCCCTCGAGGCTCCCTTGTCAGGTTGCTTTCTATGCAAAACCTCTTCGTGATGGGTTAGTAGTGCATTCCTTGAATACAAGTACCCTCGACGACCCTTCAGGATCCGTGCCTCCTTGAGACGTTCCTTTTCAACTGCGAACATGAGTTTGAGGCTTGTAGTCTGTTCCATAGTACCGAAGTGCACTTCAAAAGTTAATTCCTTGACTTGGTAGAGCGTAAGAACTCTTAGTCGGGAACCCACGAACGCGGTTGTCTTACGTTAGCAGATGTAGCCGCTTTTGAAGTTAGGGTACAGGCAGACCAAACGAGGACCTTTACATATGGGTCCAATCTGGATTGTTCTGGGTGGAACAACCATCGGTGACTGAGTACGCCAAACAAATGAATTTTCGAGCCCCAAAAATGGTGAACTCACTGACTGAGAAAGTGAACAGTTTCACCAGTCGAAGTGAAGCGAGACTAATTGAGAAGGCAATTCACACAAAGACAGAACAAGTAATGTAAAGCTAAACTTGTTGTGATAGACAAAAAAGTCATCAGGAGACTGCGTAAGACATAATGAAAGTTCTGATACTTCGTCACATGCGAAACAATCATTACATATTTTCCTTGAAATGCAAGCTTTATTTTGCTTAGCTAGTGATAGCATAGTCAAGGGTCTAATATGGCAGGAAGAGCCATCCCAATCGAAAGGGGCTGGGGATTCCACTCTTGATTCCATATCATAGCTTTCGTGGACACGGAACTTTCTCAAGTCAGGTTTTGGGACTTGAACGGCTTTGTGCGCAACGAGTGTCTAACTCAAGGGTTTGTAGGAGTATCCAATGTACGTTCAAGGATACCTTGGGGATTGTGAAGGGGCCGGAACGGAAATTCTTCGGTCCGTGGAGTCTTGGCACTCTGACCATTTCTAGAGGCTTCTGTGAAGTCCTGCCTCACAAACCCTCCCCAAAGCGAAGACTCCTCGAGTACTCAATCAACTCCAATCTCAGAGTGTCTCGTAAAACATATTCTTTAGATCGAAGGTACGTAGCTATTTTCTTTCTTAATTCTGATACCCGAAGCCTCGAATGATGAGAACCCAGCTGGCACCAGGCCTAGAAGACTTGTACTCTTTTAATGCGGATTAGCTTTGCGGGAGCATAGACTCCTATTTCTGATATTTTCCAAGATTGTTCAATATACTATTAAAAAATTTGCATGATTATGCTGGCTGACGTCCTCGAGCAATAGCTTTCCACCCACTGAACCCGCACTCGCGTTTGCCGAAAATGGTCCTGCACAATCCGAACAATTGGCATTGGGTAAATAAAGATGTATCTGGCTGGGCGAGAGAGTATCTAGACAAGGACTTGCCCGGAGTTTCTGCCGAGCAAGATGGAATCACTGCCAAGGTCGACAAGGTCATCAGTATGGACGGAGACGTGGACGTTAGTCAAAGGAAGGGCAAGGTTATCACGCTCTTTGATGTTAAGCTTAAGCTTGAATATATTGGTAAGCTGCTGCACTTATTCTACATGGACTGTAATTCGATGCTAGAAGCCCAGCGTACGTTGCTAACCTCCTTTCTTCCAGGCAAGAACAAAGAAGGAGAAGAGGCTAGCGGCACAATCACGGTTCCTGAGGTCGCTCATGATACGGAGGAAGATGAGTACGTCGTACGTTCCCATCGTTCCCAGTTCGTTTCTCTTTCATTGTGTCCTTGTCTCAAGCCTGATATAGCCGGATAACTAATATTCACGGTTCTTCAGTTTGAAATAGATATCTACTCGGAATCCAGCAGCAAACAGCCTGTCAAGGATCTAGTACGATCGAAGATTGTCCCTCAGCTTCGCACGCACCTACGGGAACTCGGACCTGCCCTGATTGCAGAACACGGGAAGGACATACAGCATGCTCCTGGGTCCAATCCCTCGAGCGGCTTCTCAACGCCCAAGTATCTGTCGAGTTCATCCATCAACAAAGCCTCGGACGCAAAACCAGCATCGTCGTCCACCCAATCGAGCTCTAAAGGGCCATCAGTCAACGTAGTCACCATTACGGACAGCACTGAATTCCGCACCACAGCTGCCGAGCTCTACCAGACATTTACAGACCCTCAACGGCTCGCCGCATTCACACGGTCTCCGCCTAAGACCTTTACTGGTGCGAAGCCAGGTGGTCAGTTCGAACTGTTTGGTGGAAATGTCTCTGGGGAGTTCACCGAATTGGAGGAACCCACACACATCGTGCAAAAGTGGCGATTGGCGCAATGGCCGCAAGGTCACTACTCCACCATGTCGATCTGGTTCGATCAGAATGACGTTGACGCAGTCACTGTGATGAGGGTTGAGTGGAAGGGAGTACCTGCAGGGCAGGAAGAGCCCACAAAGGGAAACTGGGGAGAATATTATGTGCGGAGCATCAAAACCACCTTTGGATTCGGGACTGTACTTTAGTCTCGGAGGAGATGATGGAAGGATGATGGGAGTATACTTGGCGTTGGGTAGGAGTCATGGAGGAATTGAATGGAAGTATGATGCTGAGTCTAGAAACCAGCACAATGAATAGAGTGGAAAATGAAGCAGCCTTCAAATACTAAACTACATTCAAAGTCCTCGTGTGATTCCGACTCGCCGGAGATTCCGTAGACCGAAGCTTCAATCCAAAGGCTTGGCACCTTGGCGTGGCGTCGCGGAAATGGCTCGATCACTCTAGCTTCAATGGAACTAGAATCAAGCACTTCAACGACGCTTATCCTTTCACTTGCCATCCCTTCCTCCATAACTCTCAAATGCTTCGGGCAACGCATCCCAAGTTCGTATTCCCGCCTGTGGCTAGGTTTCTCACGGCGGGGCAACGGTGCCTGGATAGTCCCACCTTCCGGATGAATGATAGCGCGGCGCTGCTAAAGAGAGCTGATCCTGGTATCACTGATATCGAAGCTTAGCCAAGATGCAGTGTGATGTCTTGTTTCCTTCCCAGCTCTTAATGGTCTCCTTGTCTTTGGTGCTTCACCCACTATGGGTTGTCCAGGGAGGTGGCTATTCTTGTTGTCATTCCTGGGTGTTGCTATATCTCAGTCTTTTTGGAAGTATCAACTGTTTCTTCCGCGTTCTCTGTACTACCCACGAAAACGGTCCCTGGCAGCGGTAGAATCCAGAATTCCGTATTGTTATCCATGCAGCGAACCCCATGGCAGCCAAGTGGAGAGCTTCATTGCCGAACTACCATTTGCGTCATCGCTGTCCCTCATGGCTTTTTCTCTGCCTCCCCAGGTCTAGCCTTTCTACGTTAATTCTTCCATACAGCTCGTACCGCTGCTCTGGTGTAGCCTGACAGGGAAGGTAACTTGGAACACTTATCAGCATGTCAGCTCGGAAGCTACCCTTGTTCCTATTTCATAGCTCCCACCCCGCTGTCCTGGAGCTCTGGAACTTCTTTGCTGCCTTCGTACTCTTCATTGAGCTTCGAGACTTTTCCATCTTTCCTCAACTTCTACTGGTAAGTCAGTGAGCTGAAGCTTTCCGAAAAGCCATAATTGCTTTTACCCATTCATATGGTTAATGGAAGCTAAATCGACTTACAGGCACTTCACTCGAATAAACTTCGCCAACGACAAGGCAATTGCAATCTAAGTCGCTTCCATGATGCTTTCAAGAAGCTTGATCGTGCCGTTGTTGGCCTCTGGAGCTCTGGCTCAATTTGTCCCTGCGCCTACCGACTTGATCGCCAAGAAAGGCTACGCGGGCATTAATGTACGCTACAAGGAAGTTCCTACGGGAATTTGTGAGATGGATCCCGACGTAAAGAGCTATTCCGGTTATGCAGACGTTGCTGAGGACCAACATCTTTTCTGGTAAGGAAATAAGTCCCCAACTAAACTCTTGGGAGCAATTGCTGCGCGGACACAGTCAATTCGGACCACTCGAGTTCTCCTCGTAAGCATGGATTCTGACACGAGTAGGTGGTTCTTCGAGGCTCGAAATATGGATCCATCTGACGCGCCTCTTACGGTCTGGATTAACGGTGGCCCTGGATCCTCTTCTATGATCGGTCTCTTCCAGGAACTTGGGCCTTGCGGCGTCGGCTCGGATGGAAAGCCTTACAACAATCCCTATTCTTGGTCGAATGCGAGCAATATGGTAAGTCGCACTATTTTCTGTCGCCGATCAATGCAAGGAATACGGCCAGGAATACTGACGTACGCTAGCTTTTCATCGACGAGCCCACCACAGTCGGACTTTCTTACTCGATTCCAATCCCTGGGTATACAGATTCTAACCACTACATTATCCAATTACCAAATGCAACGTGCCCCGATTACGCCGAACAATTCGGCACCTGCGCGACATACTCGTCACCGAACGAAACTCTCACCGCGAACAGCACTCAAGCAGCCGCGCCAAATATGTGGAAGTTATTACAAGGCTTTATGGGCGCATTTCCACAATATTCTAGAAATGGTTTCAGTTTTACAACAGAAAGTTACGGGGGCCATTATGGTCCTATCTTCAACGGTACAATCACCTTGCGGCTCTCCCACAAGCTGCTCGCTAATACTTCATAGAATACTTCGAGCAACAGAATAAGAAGCACATTCCTGGCGCCCATAAAATCAAATTGGAGAATGTATTAATCGGCAACGGATGGTTCGATCCTCTTATTCAGTATCAGGCCTACTACAACTATTCGGTCTATCCTGGCAACACTTATGACTATGACCCATACAACGACACAGTCAAAGCCCAATGGTATAACAACCTTTATGGAAAGGGCAACTGCTACGACCAGACAGTGGACTGTTATCGTACTGGCGAGAATGAAGTATGCTCAGCAGCTGGTAAGAATACCCTGATCTTTAAGAATTCCTTCAATTGGCTCTAACTTACGTTTTTAGATAATTTCTGCTACGGAGAAGTTGAGGATTTGTACGATCTCTATTCCAATCGAGATGAATATGATATGAGGGAGCTCATGCCCGACCCGTTTCCATACTCTTTCTATGTCGAATACCTTAACACGCCAGAGGTGCAAACAGCTATCGGAGCTTATCAGAACTTCTCTGAATCCAGTTCGACGGTCAGCACTGCCTTCGGTACCACCGGTGATGACGACAGAGAGTCTGGAACCATTGAAGCTGTAAAGAAACTTCTAAAGCAAGGGGTTCAAGTCATCTTGTACTATGGAGATGCGTAAGTTCTTTCATAATCCAATTGTTGGCATTTCTTGGCACTAACCGGCTGATACTAACAACACCCATAGTGACTTTAATTGCAATTGGCTCGGAGGCCAAGTCGTTGCAGACGAGATTGCCGCCCCAGGTTATAGCGACGCCGGGTTCGTCAACATTACCACATCCGACGGAATCGTTCACGGTCAAGTTCGACAAAGCGGACTCTTCGCCTTCGTTAGAATCTATGAATCTGGACATGAAGTGCCTTTCTACCAGCCGCTGGCTGCCTTGACTCTATTCGAACGTGCGCTAGCTCAAAAAGATATAGCGACAGGCGAAGAAGATATCGACGATTACACATCGGAGGGAACGCCTACAAGCACGTACCGAGAAGGAAATAGTACCATCGTGATGGATGTGCTACCTTCTAATGCTTCCTACAATACTGCGCTGAATGGACCTGATCCTACACCAACGCCGTTCCGAGCCAGGAGGGCAGATTTGACAGCGACAAAGAAAGAGGCAAGGAAAGAGAGGAGGAAGCTAGGAAGACCCGTCAAATCGAAGGACGGAAAGCGTCAAGTGAACAAGATGTCCTATGGGCTTCTATAGATGGGAATAACCGGCTATCTTGTATGCGATAATGATTTGTATTTCGAATAGATCCAAATGAATCTAGAAGACTTCTGGAATAGATGCCGATGCTTCTGCTTGAGCCTTATGTTTGATCTTATTGCAGGGTTGAAGCGTCTTTATTAAGGTCACGGGAACGAGCGCCGTCTCAGCCCTACGGAGAGTGAGTTTGGTTAGTGTTACTATTAATGAACAAGTGTATCACCGCCGCCATCATCCTCGGTATCACGAACCCCGTATAATCTGGTGATATGAAGACAAACCGCAAAGAAGAGGGTTTGTCTGTTCGTCGTTTATCCATGCTGCATTGCTCTTGGATTGGCGAATTGGAACACTGCCACGCATGCATTTGATTCCTGGGGCATGCATTGCGCGCTAGGCGTTTCTCCGAGTCAGCTTTCCGCTTCCTGTTGAACAATTTCACCTCATTCCACCGCGACGCGAATACCTCTGGATCCCAATCGTGAATTGAGTGCTGTCTCATTTCTCCCTCGCCCTACCTTCTGTCGTTTCAAATTGATCGTTCATCTCTCTCGTTTGCGTCTCAAAACACACGACAATTGTTCCGACAATTCGTACAACCCCGGAAGCCTCCACCTGATTACCTATCTCTGCACCGATAACTTCGAACGGGCTGGCTGGCGCGCTCTTTCCGCTCTGCAATGACCACGGTTGACTTTGAGCCTCGCTGAGAGGCCCCAGAGTGTCGATATTTCTTTTCGGAGTTTGCTCATTGGTCGGCGGTTGACGGCGAGCAAAAAGCACGCAGTGATAGCCTTTCTAATCTAGACGTTGAACGTACCTTCGAACATGTTCGCCTACCTGAGACCCCATCACAAGCGCCATGGGTCTGTCCCATCTTCGCCCGATCCTACCAATGTCCCTGCGCCGATGCCCTCACCGTCGCTGCAATCACCCGAGTTCTTCTCCTCGCCGCGAATAACAGACAACGCAAGCCTACCCTCCTCCTCTCCCGTCTCGCCGTACCCTCCTATATTACCGCCGATTCCGCGCGTGGCCTCGCAATACCATAATTCACCTCCACCTCTGAGAAGTCCACTCCAGCCTCAGCAGTTTGAACAAGCCGGGAATGCTGGAAGTGATGCATCGAGAAGGGAGGAACGACGTGCCATACCAAACGCCCAGCAACCTCAATATGAGTCCATCTCTTCGAAGATAGGGAATAATCGCCCTCCTTTAAGAGTCAACGCTTCTGGTGCGCCAACAGGGTTCAGATCGAAAGGTCAGCGACCTGGGGATAGAGAAACTATGGAAAGCAATGACGATGCATTGCGTACCTTGACTGCACCTACATTAGCTCCATACATCTCCTCGACCACCTACGCGAACAATTCACGATCACAACCGTCTCTCATAACTGGATTGAATGACAAGGACATCACCCAGTCAAAGCCTACGACTGCGTCTGGAACCCAGCCACCCAAGCCTGGTAAGACCAGGCTCAATTTACGGAATCCTATGTCTCTCCTCATGAGACGCAGGTCAGCCCAGACATTGGAAAAGCTTTCAGATGACTCCTTAGTCAGCCAGCGCACACAAATAGTGCCTCCAACAAAACCGTCCGATAACTTCGATCCAAGTATCAGAGGCCACATCGTCCATGACTTCAGTGCGCCGCGCCAAAGAAGAAACTTCTCATATAATAATGCTTATGGAGAATCGAGTTCGGGTGGACGACCGGACATCGACCATGACAGACCTGCGACCGGGGCGACCGCATCATCTGGACATTACAGCCCCCCGAAGGCAGAACGAGCGCATACCCCGGTGTTTAAGGAGCATTTTGACGATGATACAAGTTATGAGGCTTCCCAGGCAGCTATTCGCGCAGAACAGTTGGCCAATCCGGCGTTTCTATCTAGAAATTCAATACTCTCCATCCCACCACCAGGCCGGTCACCACCGCCGCCGCCACCTGTACCCAAAGACTCACCTCCGCCTCCACCTCGTATGACTGTTCCTCCGCCTCCAGAGCCTAGTAATGACTTTTTCGAATCGTCTACGTTGTCTCCTGTACAAGAAAGCAGCCCGACAGAAGTTAACTTTGCAGAAGAAACACCCAGAAAGAATATGTCGACGAAAACACCTTCATCCTCACGATCAAGGGCTACATCGATGACTGACCCATCCTTTGTGCCCGCTGGTCTACCAACACACCTCACCAGCAAAGCATCTCGCTTTAGTTTTCAAATTGCCGGGAATGATTCCACGCAAGAGAAAGTCCTTGAAGAGCGCCACAAAAAGAAAGCCGCAGAGAAAGCTTCTAAGCAAGGTCGGATGTCCACCAACTCTCTTGAAGATGAATACGACGAGGATGCTATGTACGAAGATTTTGATATGGATGGTGGATTCGAAGAAGAAATTCCAATGTTAGGCGAAGATGACGGATTCGGGAACCAGAACATGTCTCCAGGAATGGCAGCCTTCGACTTCACATCCTTCGCTATACAACCGAACAACCAACTCAGTCCCATGAGTATGAAAGGGGATTCGATTCAAACGCCACGCGATGCTCACGGCAATACTATTGGCTTTGCTCTCTCCGACAACATTCCGAAGACGTACATCCCGAAGGGCGCACCATATCTACCGTCTACTGTCCAAGGTCTTGGTCTAAAGGTAGACAACCCAATGACAAATGTCTCTAAGTTCACCCCCGCTGCGACGCCAGAAGATAGAGATGCTTCCGTCAACGTTCACGATAACGATTATAACATATTTCCGAACAATGAGATTGGCGACGACCTCTACTTTGACGATGGCCTTATCGAGGATCAAGGGGACGGTGATGGCGTGGAATTCGATGAGAACGTGTTCGATGATCCAACGCACCCACTTTATGAGAGACCCGTCATGAACGCTCCATTAGAAGATCAACCCAAGAGATTATCCGCAGATAATCTGGGGCCTCAAGAGGAAAGAGATCCCTATGATGGCGATGATGATCTGACAAGACATATGAACCAAAGCGGACCTGGTCTTGCGCACCAGCCATCCAAAGCGCAGAAAGCGACATCGCCTAAATTCAACAACCTGAACGCGTATCATAGCGCTCTTGCAGATGCAGCGAACAGAGCAGAAGCTGAAGGTCGTTTTACACGGAAAGATAGCATCGCCACGTCAGTAATGTCCAGTGACGATATTAATGGCAAAGATTCCCTTAGTGGCTCACGACCGAGTCTTATTCCTGATGATGGCCGACTTAGTCAAGAGACAGCTGGGATTCTTCTCGATGACTTTGGTAGTGGATCTGGATTCGTCGATGATTATGACTACAGCGATTATGACAGTGCACTAGAGGACGACCCAATGATTGCTGCGGCTAACGCCGAAGCTCTAGCAAATGATTATGAGGGATTCTACGGACAAGAATTTGGATTCTATGCAGCTGGACCGGGCGAAGCACAAGAAGTTTATGGTGGATTCTTTGGCCCAAGTGGTCTCGGTCGCAGCATCAGCGGGCGCAATGCCGTCCGGGAGCCAAATCTTACTCCGATCACCGAGCGCAGTGAATACAGTACGAGGAACTCTTTCATCAGCCTCAACCACTTCAGGGATGGCCAGCAACCGATACAAAGCCCTAGCGTTGCACAGCTTGCACGGATGAGCCCTTACGGATGGCCTGATGAAGACCCCGATATGAGCCTCCACTCCCTCATGAAGCTTAAGAAGAGTGCTTTTGGAGGCAGTACTGGAAGCTTGGGAAGTACAGGGACAAGTCCGCGGAACTCGAGTCCGAATGTTATGCAATACTATCCTCGAAACCAAAGTCCTATAGCGAATCCACTATCGAGTCGGGGTGATCCTGAGAGCGATGATTCTCAAGGTCTCCATGACATCAATGAGAGCGGGTATGAAGAGGAGGATGAGGAGGCTCTTGACGCCGTCAATGCCGTCTACGATGAGGACTCCGACAATGATGAAGAAGATGGCCGTGAAAGCCCTACGCTCAACGCTTCGGATTACAACTCTCTATCTAGTCCAACGACGAACTACCCCTCCGACCCGCCGGACCGGAAACCCCTGCCTCGCCACTCGATGCCAGTGCCGCCTCCGCTCACCCTCTCTACAACGTTCGCCCAACCCTATCCTATGGACGGCAACTACTCATCGCCGTCTCCGATCCCCATTTCAGCGACATCAGCCGCAGGATCTGGGCCCCGCCGCTCTTCTCTCGGTCTCATTTCTCCGATCACGACAACAAGTCCTTTGACTCCAAACGCAGGCTGGAGAACGCACTCCAGAAAGGGCAGTGCGGCGGATAGTGTCACGTATGTTCGTGAACACGATGAGCAGGGTGGCGATCGGTGGGTCCTTGAACGGAGAAGGACGGCCGAGTCGGGGGAGTTGGAGTTAGTGGGGAGGGAGATTGTTGAAGGGGGACGAATATGATTTAAGTCTTGGAGTTCTGGATTTCCATGGTTTTGGAAAGGGAATTGTGAGGAGGAACTTTTGTTTTTGTTTTTGTTGATGTTGAGTTTTTCTTTGGGAAGCGCGAGTATGATCATATGGCATTGCGCGGCGTTTTTGAAGTTTGAACATTTCTGAGCGCGCGCACTTTCTTCTTTGGAGTACAAAAGAGAGATTGATAGATAGAACGCTGGTTCCTTTGGGTGGGCGTTTGGGATTGCGAAAGATCATAGCGTGCATATTATGAGATAGGACATGGAATATGAAAGTCATATAGCTCTCTCCTTAGGTTTTTTTATTGATGCCTTGAAAATTAACCACATGTTTATAAGTGCTCTTAGTAGCAAGAGCCTTTGCGCTTTTGCTTGCGTGTGTGGTTACGGATTAGGAATAGTGGGATTGTTGGAAGCTTGGCATTGAGGTTTTCTAAGCGTCTTCCACTCTCTCACCTACGCACCATCTCCTATCCTTTCTCATGCATAAAGCATCGAGTAAGCTGAATGTTTTCCGTGAGGAAAACCTGTATCGGCCCCAGAGACGGTCAACATGTCTGGTTCCCAGCCAACGAGAGCCAATGTCTTCTCATCGTCACCGATCTTGCTTCAGTGGTATGGACGTGACTAAGGAACTCTAACCTAGCCTTTGAACCTCATGGCTTCCATCCTAGTGGCATATACAAGCCTCTCGCGAACCACTTATCTTTCGTGGTCTGGATAACCAATTTTTAGAGGTTGAGCGGTTTCACCGCTCTTGTAGCGCTGCGACCATTTCGGAAGACATATATCTTCCACCGTCTTACGTATCTTGACTTCACTTTAGTCTTTCTCGCTTTACACTTCTATCGGGGGGTTTTGAGTTGGACTCTATCTACCTCGCTTGGTTTCTTTCCTTCGTCTTTCTTTAGTCGACACCACGACTTCATCTATTTTCAATCTTGTTTCCGCGGTCTAGCTCTAGTCGCAGGACTGCTGCTCAGCGTTGGATCCTTACTTGATTATCACTTACTACTCACCAATCGTCTATCAAGTCTGAGGTCAAGTGGAAGACGACTGTTGCGGGTCGGCATCACTCTTACCTCATAGAATTGCGGCGAGGCCCAACCGTCTAACCCCCTACAACTCAAATTCAATGTCTCTATAACCTCACACGATGGCTTTCAACGATTCTAGCACGCGCTCTGAGAGCCCTTTGTTCGAGCCTTCGGCTGAACACACCCAAGTGGACAAGTCGGACTCCGCTGCCATGACGGCGAATGCTTCACATCTTCTAAACTCGAACAAAATGAGCACGACTGAAGCTGACCATTATCCTGGAGCCCTGCTTGCAATAATGGCTCCCCCTGCCAGAGAGGCTGCGTCAGTAACTGATGAATCGAAGCCCGACCCTACTATGCTTCAGCGCGACCTTGACTACAGTACGGACCAGACTGGGAACGCTCAGACTTCTCAAAGGTTCTTCATTTTACCGCCAAGTCTCCTAGCTACTCTATCAATGCTACTTAATCAAAATGCGACTCTGGCTTCGCAGCTTGAACCTCATGGAGTCTCATACCTACCTCGTAAGAGGAAAGGTAACAGGACCAGTCCCTTCAATTTGTTGCACATCTGACAATATCCTAGTTTCGGAGATGGAAATAGATGAGCTGAACCCCGATGACACTGAAGATGATGACATTGAACCTTATGACCCTAATTCTGAAGCCTTTCCGCGTCTGCCAATGTACCATCCTGCGTTTATACAGGCTGAGGCCATAGCTCATTTCATAATCAAGCGATTCCAAGAAATGATTGAGCAGAGCTCATACGATGATGATGAAACGCAGTATCTGCTGAAAGAACTTAAATCACTTGAATATGCCCCTTACGGCTCTGCTATCCGCATCGGCTTGATCGGAGATGCTGCAGTAGGTAAATCGTCGCTAATCAATTCTTTGCTCGGCGTTGAGAGCATTGCAGAATTTGTAGGTACTCGATTTCAACCATGAGAATTCCTTTGCTTACTGATACTTAGGGTGATGACGGGGAAAGTGGGACATTTGTTGCGCAAGAATTCGTACAGCATTCTCCGACTCAAAAGACACCCTTTGCAGCTGAGATAGAATATTTCAGCCCGAAGGCCTGCAAAACCATGGTCACCCAGTACATGTTCAACTACGTCAACTATCAGTCGCAGTGTATCAAGACTGAACATGATGATGATGAAGAAATGGAAAATGAAGTCGGTGATATGGATGAGCTCCTTTCTAAGACCGCCCTCGAATGCTTTAAGGCTCTTTTTGCCGGCCATGACGAGTTCGCCGATCATGAGAGTGCTAAAGACTTTCTCGCCACGGCATCATCTCCGAAAGATCCGCACATGCTATCGAAGCTCATGCGATGGACAGAAGAGATCATCAATGAACTCTTTCCCGGCGGGGAAAAGACGTATCTCACTTCTAAAACCATACACGAGCTCACGGAGCAAACTCTTCCCTTTACTAAGACCGTACCTCTTGCAATGATTGGTAGACGGTCTTTGAACTGCTCCCCTTGGCCATTCGTGAAACTGGTTAGGTAAGTTACAAACTCACTCTCAAGTGATCAAGTCTAAGTGGAGTATTAGGATCACGTTGGATTCTCCGATTCTCAAACAAGGGATCACGATTGCCGACTTGCCTGGTATGTGAAGATACAGTTCCGGAGGAGGGCTACCAGCTAAACAGATGATAGGGACATCTGACATCAACCGGACAAGAGTCAATGCCTCGAGGCGTTATCTGCAGACTTGTGATATGACTCTTGTCGTTGGACAAATTGCGCGCGCTATCAGTGATGCAGGTATTCACAAACATCTTCAAGATGCCTTTCGGCGGAGACGAGGTGGGAGCGTCATGATGGTGTGCACAAAATCAGATGTAAGAAAGCTTGCGCCACTCCTATGACCTCGGAATAGGAATATTTACTCACACCTCCTTCCATGCGAAAGATAATCTCATCAAGCAAGCATAGTATCAAGCTCACTCCAAGTGAGGAAGAGCTCTTGGATGTTCTGGAGAGCCAAAAGGCGTCTATCGGCACGAAGATCAATGAGGTCAAGCGTGATATCAAAGCAGCGAGAGGTGATCGCGATCGTGTTAATGAGCTATCACGGAAAAAAGAGTGCTATGAGTAAGCTTCCTTTTAACTTCATCAAGAAAGAACTGTGCTAACGTTCTGAAGTCTATACGAGACCAGGCTTGAAAACGAGTGAGCGGATCAGACTGCCCAGTTCCGAAAATGTGCTTACGTAACAATGTAGGATAACTGAACTCCGTATCATCTCACGGAACAATGCAGTCACAGGAAAAGTGGCCCAAAAGTACTATGACAAAACGGGAGACGACTTACCAGTTTTCTGCGTCAGTAATACGGCTTACAACACATACCTCAACGGCTATCCTAGGAAGAAGGAGCCCGCCTTGTCCGTTGCTGAGACTCAAATCCCACGCCTGCGGGCACACATCTATTCGTTACCATCGAGGGGAAAGTTCGCCACGCTCGAGCATCACTGTCGGACGTCGCTGGAGACACTCCTAAACACCATTGAGATGTCATGTAGTGTGTCTAAGCTCAAGCGAAAAGACAACCTAGACAAGATCGTGGCCCAATCAAAACAGGTACCATTCCAGATAGAAAGCTTCCCAACAAGACCCTAATCCATCCAGAACGCTCGAGATCGAATAGAACATATGTTCGATAGGTTCCGTCATGGTGTCGTCGAGGCTCTCCTTATTAACATAAGTGCGTATCAATTCCAAGATTTGTTAGGAGCTGGTGGGCTAACACCTTGTCTAGCCGAATGCCAACCTAATTATATCAAAAAAGCCCGGCGCAAATGTATTGAGTGGAAGAAGGTGAGTGGGATCAGGTATTTTGACTTGTGCATTGCTAACTTTGACCAGAACTGGAACTCTGCGGGGCATGCGGCATTCATGCGTCATGAAGGTTAGCTGGCTGGAAGCGGGCACTCGATTGTATTATCATTGAATGAGCTAACATTTTACAGGAAATTGGCAGACAAAGAGTATAAAGCGTGAGAACATGAATGAGCTTCTGTTCGTAAGTGTCGCCGTAGACACCGAACCTGCTTTCGAAGCACTTCATCATGCTTGTACGACATTCTCGACCGAGATAGCAGAAGCAATTGGCGAGGTTATCAACGATATGAACCGGACCTTGAATGGTAATGTTTACTCTTTGAATAATTGTATCATTTTATACTGACAAACTGGAAAGATGATCCCGCGGCCTCACTTTCGGGAGCGGTTCAGATATTCCTTGCTAATCTCATAAAACGTAGGACTGAGGTGGACAGGAAGAGTGAAGCTGCCACTAATGAACTCAAGAGGGAATTTAGGTACGGCCCTTGGTCCATCAATATAGGTATGCTCTAACATGGGTGTCCCAATAGTGAAGTACAGGACAAGGCAACTACAGACGGCAAAGATCACTACTTCTCTGCAGCTATGACTCCGATCTATCAGAAATGCGCAAATATCAAAGCAAGTAAAGGTACAATCCTCCCTTACATTCTGTATGTCCATAATCCCAATGTGCTAATTCATCTACAGGCCGGACTGCCCATTTGAACCGTTGCGAAGCTTTCGAACGCAGCGTGTGTGCAACCAACGGCGTCTACATGACAATCCGCAAAGGCACTCTCAAAGCTTGCGAGGATGTTCTTTCCAGAACCCGCGAGACTCTGATCGAACAAATCGATCAGTTATTTCAAAAGATCCAGCGAGACTTCGACAGTGTCTGCAAGACGAATGAGGATGATACTCCGGAAGCTAAGGAGTTCCGCCAGACGCTCCATGCCATGGTGCCGCAAGCGAGAGAGTTGCTCGCTGGCCCCATCAAGGCTTGCCTGGACGAATGCCGAAACTTCCGCGGATGATGCCCTGGCGTCTGACATCTGCTCACATCTTTTTATTTTCTTCACAATTTTAGGTTGGGTATTAAAGGCTATCGATGCCTGCAGCATTCGCTGCTGGTGAAAGTTGGCATCAGAATCTTCATTGGTCTCACATCTAGGGTTGCGATTTCCCAGTTTTCACAATGAGATCTTTCACGACTGGTGAGGATCAGCATGGAATTTGGAGTTGGAGTCTTGATTTCCTTTTACTATTTTCCCCTTTCTCTTTTTTCATCCATATATCCCCCATCTCTTCCCATTTACTTCGTATTTCACGGGGAGCTTGGCATTTATTTTTCTGCATCTCGATCAGCTTCAGATATATCTCTTTCTCTAGATATGAAGTTCTGGACAATCAGACTAGCTTCTCCACGATAGTCAAACGTCTATTCGCCATACTTCTCTCATGAATCAAATTCGATTGTATATTCTGCACCGGTGATATATGTGTTGAAAGTAGCTTAGCCAGTGGCCAATGCGGACCTCGGTTGGCGTATAAAACCCCTGAATGCGCGTCCAACCTTCCTCTCTTCTTCAATTCACTTTAACAATATGAGCCATCAAACGTATGTACTATTATGACCCTCTATGAGTCTAAATCAGTCATCAAATAGGGCATAACCTTACCCACATCTACCTTAAAAAGTAACCTCCCAAGGTCTATATGCAATGCCATCTACAAGATCACTCCTCTTCTACCAAACCCAGAAAAAACGATAAACATCACCAACTAACCAACCCCTTCCCCCGGTCAAACCCACCCCTAAGCTGCCTCTCAGGCTTCACAACCTTCCCCTGCAATACCGTATACCTAATAATATTCTCACAGTCCTCAGGCCGCACTCTCGCTAACCATATACACTGCGCTGCCTCCCCACCCATATCCATAACCGCCTCCGTCTGCACTTTCTTCGCCCCGTCAATCCCTTCTTCGTCCGATACCTCCAATTTCTCCATTCCCTCCACAACACCATTTGTACTCGTCTCTGTATGTGACTTTCCGGTGGCTTCCTGTCGTCGATACACCATTACGTTCGCAGAGAACTTATGTCCGCCAACATGCGATATGAAATATATCCCTACACCTCCCGGCCGCTCATCATGTAGATCGCGGTAGAGGCCTAAAGGTCTTAAGTGTCTTTCTAATTCGCGACGTAGTAAGGGAGCAGATTGACCGCAGCGGGCGTCGCGGGTTTTCTGGCTACAGAGGAGTATTAGGTATTGGTGCGGGCAGGGGCGAGGGGATAGTGTTGAGGGGGTGCGTGGGATTGAGGAGGTGGAGTTGGAGTTTGTTGAGTGGAGAGGTGATGTATTCGTCGGGCCCTTATTCACGAAGTCTGTTATTAGGTCGGGGACGTTGGACGGCGTGACGTTATCGATTATAGTGAAGGATGGGAGGAGGAGGACACGTGTGCTGGAATCGGAATCGGAATCGTGGTGGTCGGGGAGGGGCATGTTTGAGGCGGAGAGCATGAGGCGCTATAAAATCAAACAGTCAGCAATCACATCTCTTCTACATAGAATAGAGAGAAATATGGACAAGGGGAATGAAGCACTCACCCCATTAGAAGGCCTCACACCCCCTCTATCCACCGCCTCCATGATACTCCCCTTCTCATCCGCCACATCCCTCACCCAATCCGTCTTCCCCGTCGCAACTATCAAATGCGTACTCCACCCTTTCACATGTCCATACAGCACTTCCTCCTCGTCGATCGTAAATCGACTCGGGTACTTGATCGTACACGTCGCGCAATCGTGTAGACAATCCTCTCCATCCTCTTCGGGCTTCGTAACGGGGAACAGCGACTTTACGGATGGAGCTTTGGCGAAGTTGCCGGGGTTTTGCGTTGAGGGGATTGAGGTCGAGGAAGTGCTGGGCGTTAGGCGGTAGTAGAGGTTTTTGAAGGTGCCGGCCATGGTGTATTGGTTCCAGGAGGGTTTGTGGGTGGAGGAGGGCGCCATCGTTCTCTAGTGGGATATTTGAACTTTATAATCAGATTAGATCGCCAAGGTTATGCAGCGGAATTGAACCCGTTGTCGTTTACGTGACGCGCCGGTGTAAACTCCGAGGCGCCGAGCCGATGGAAAGGGAGCTAGGAGGAGAGATGCGTGCGCCCACTACTTGCGATATATCTGGTCGACAAAACGCAATATCGGTGGCGGAAAGAGACTCTCGGTGATTGGCAAATTGGAGGAGGCAGTGAGTTGTCGTGTCTTCAGTTGAATGAATTGCCGGGAATCTGACTGCCTTCCATTAAGTACCTCACGGACGTTTCGGACATTCTGGTCGACCCCGTTCCCCGAGCTTCTTCTCCGAGCTCAAGGGCTTCGCAACGCCCTGCACCATCCTTTCACACGGCTGCCTTGATCTGATAAGATTGTGGGGAAAGTACGTCAGCTCTGAGAGATTAACTCTTTCTATTCGTGGGTGTTGTTGATGGAGACGACTTTATCATCACGTCAAGACGAATCTTGAAAGCCACTTTCCAACAGCGACAACCCAGCGAACACGTCCACGTAAGCCTGAGGCAGCAGCCCACGTAACCCCGTCGTACACAATGCTCCAATGGCTTCTTCAAGACCCAGGGTGAAATTCTTCACCGGTGCGCCTCTATCATCTGACCTCACTTGGAAGAAGAATGAATTGCTGGAGACATTCACACCCCCGTTCCACGTACTCTTGGGCCAACTACCAGATACTGAATCTGAAGGGAATGTCATCTCCTACGAATCTGTCCCGAAATGGCGAACTATATCTCCCAACGCCAATACTCACATGAAAAGTGGCTTCTCTCAACCATTTCTTCCAGCAGGTGCTCAATCCAGCAATCCCAGCATCTCATTCTCAGCGCCTCCGTATATGGTCTCTTTCGAGTCGGTGCCTGAAGACACGACTGTTCCCGAAGCATCATACCAACCAAGCACGTTCCTTGAACCACCCAATCCGTTTCTAGAGCACTCCCTTGCCTTCCACGAAACTCTATTATCAAGTCAACTAGCCCCTGTCTCTACCCCTAAGGCCGAAGAAGATGGGAAAAACGTAACCGTGTCATTTACCTCTTTCCTCACGACCTCCTTTGGGACGACTACCACGGGAGATAGCAGTTCCCTGCATGAATTGGGACTCGAAGATCCATCAATTGTCCCCCACACCGTCTCACCAAACATTCAAGTCACATCTCTCTTCTCTCTTCCAAGCGCCTCCCACCTCCTCTCCATCCACCCCCAGACACCAACTCCGAACCTAATCTGCGCCCTGACCTCAAAGCCTCCGCCCCGCACCGTCATGATCCGCCGCACCGGCCGTGCCATCGAGTTGCACGAGATCGCGATAGGCGACGAGACGCGCGCAAACTTCTCAATCTCCTTCTGGCTTCTTCCCGGTACGCAAGAGCCACTGCGTCAGACTCTAGAGGGGTTGAGGGTCGGAGATATACTGCTCCTACGCAATGTAGCATTGACGACTTACCGCGGGACTGTTTACGGACAGTCGCTCAATCCGCATATTACGCGCGCGAGAACGACGGCTGAGGTGCTGGTGAGTGGGAGTGGTGGGGTTTTGGTGGCGCTGGCGAAGATGGAGGGTGCGGTTAGAGGGAAGGTTGAGAGGGTAAGGAAGTGGGCGAGTGCTTTTGTTGTTCCTGCGGTTGCTGTGGGCGAGAGGAAGAGAAAGAGAGGGAAGGGCGAGGGGATGTATAGAGGTGGAGGGAAGGGGATGGGGGAGCTGCCTCCTGATACGCCTGCTGAGAGGTGACTCGGGCTTTGGCTTCCGGGTGCATCGAATACAACCTTGATATGAGCATGCTTTCGACACCAAGCTCTCATTGAGTCCTATAAGGTACTAGGAACTATTCCCAGCGAGACGAGTTCATGCATGCTTACATGATATTTTGAGCTGACTGTTGCAGGGGAAAGGTAAACGGATCCATTGATAGCCACGTTAGGTGAGTTTAAGACTACTTGGGATCTTAAAATTTTTGGACCTAGAAATCTGAGTTTAGACATATAGCAAGAAATAGCATCTATAAGTGCAAGCAGGGGAGATGATGCTCTGCTTATTGTTGGTGATACGTGGAGCGAGATATGCTCAAAAAGGAAAAGGGGGCATCGTGACCGGTCCGAAGATTGATCCGAGCTTGGCCTACTTCTACCTCAGTGGTCTCCTACAACACAGAACAACGCTGCTCATCATTCTGCGATTTGTCCATTCGCTTTCATTTTCGAACTCGATTGGTCCTTCTCGTTTTCAGCATTTCGCATCCGCATCCAAAACTATGTTCAGGTGCAGTCATTGACCGCGATCTACCGGTACATCTTAAGAGCTCATCCTAACTCGAATAATGCTCAACACGCGATTCATTAACATCACTGGTTCAATTACTGGCCGCTAGATTTTAGACAGCTGTCCAGACTCAAACCAGGCGTTCGGCCCTACGAATCCGCTTATGGAACCGTGGTCCGCGTCTGTCAACGCATGGAACCAATCATGGCTTTTGGAATTTGTCCGCCAGGAATCTCTCGTAAACGTCTTCTCCTTGCCTTTTAGGCGTGGCGAACGGAAAAGAAGTAGGATCTAGTACGGTCGGTAGATCATACGCCATGAATTGGTTCGTTTTCTCTGACTTGATGGGATCACGTTTCGAACATCGTCGAATGTCGAAACATGCTTCTAAACGAGGAGATAAGGTAAGCCTTGAGCAGCGTGAGGCCAGCAAAAAGCAATCTTTTGAGTAGGGTGGGAACGGCGGTGGCTTGGAGGCTATAAGTTCCAATGCTAACATGTACTGGTAGCCTAACTTGGCTTGAATGCGAACCATTAATACTCAGTGTAGAAAGGTGATCATCTGCTATCGTACAAATGGCTCGAATCGTTAGGTTCCAGAAATACCTTTTCTTTTTGTCTAAAAGTCCCAACATTCGTCAATAACTTTCCTTCTTACATCCATTCGAGTTCAATTGTATCTTGTTTTAGAGTATTTTTTGAAATATCACGATGAGATTCAAGGCCAAAGCTATTGCCCCACACGTGGCGATAGCAGTCTTGGCTAAGGCAAGCTCGGCTACTCCTATATCATGGAGTGACTCTTTGACAGGCAATACTGTGGGATCGCGGCAAGCCAATTCATTCTTTAGCGTCGCTGGCGCCAAAACCGGAGGGATACAACCTCGCCTGGAAATACGTCAATTGCAGAAACACACTGAAATGTGGAACCTCTTCATCCTCGGAATGGCGCAGTTTGAGGCTATGGACCAGACTGAGAAACTATCATATTATCAGATTGCGGGTGAGTACATCTAATATACATTGTGCCTATTTCTCCCCCTTCCAACTCTTCAATGTATAGAATTTCACTCTACTGAGGATGATAAGTAGGTATCCACGGTGCGCCTTACATTGACTGGGACGGTGTCATAGGGACTGGCGAAATGGGCTACTGCACCCACAGCAGCAACCTATTCGGTCCATGGCATCGACCTTACATGGCTGCATTTGAACAGATACTACTCGACCAGGTATCGAAGATCGTGGACCAGATACCAGACGGCTCTACGAAAGATCGATACCAAGAAGCCGCGAACGACTTCCGTCTTCCGTACTGGGATTGGGCTATGGCGCCGCCTAGTGGAGATGGCGTTCTCCCCAACGTTGTTGCTTCGGAAAGCATGAATGTCACGTTCCCGAATGGGACGGCGGGGAGTATTCATAATCCTTTATATGATTACAGATTTCACCCTCTGACTCCTTCGGACTTCCCTGTTGTAAGCTTATTCTCGATTCAATCTCGCAATATGGTCCTCATGATCTTTGCATTAGCTATTAGACTTGTACGAAGTGCATTAATTCTACATAGGAAGACACTTTGTTCGATGCTTGGCCAACAACTATTCGCTATCCATACGATCCCCAAGATCCCAATGCCACTAGTCGAAATGATGATGTTAACGGAAGACTATCTGCCAATCAACCAGCAAACCATGATACGCTGTACAAGCTCCTTACCACTTACCAAGGCTTCACAACTTTCAGCAACAAAGGCTCTGGAGGGACCATTGGAAATCTGGAGACCCTACATGACGGTATTCATAGCATGTTCGGTTCTGGACATATGGGGTACGTTCCAGTATCGGCAATGGATCCCATTTTCTGGCTTCATCATTGGTAGGACTAACCGTGCATGACGTTCTAGCCATGCTAATATTACATGCTATAGTAATGTCGATCGTATATTGGCACTGTTTCAGGCCCGCTATCCCGACACCTACGTCCTGCCAGTCAAGAACAATGCGGCGACTTACACCATTGCCAGCGGTAGCCTGCAAGACGCGAACTCTCCTCTTACGCCATTCCATAACAATAGCAATGGGAATTTTTGGACCTCCGAAAGTGCACGTAACATCACTACCTTTGGTTATACATATCCCGAGCTCATGGGTAATCCGAGCAACGATACCCTCACCGCCTCCATCAATGCCCTCTATGGCTCGACTCAGCACGGCCTCAGCGCACGATCAACCCCAGTCAAGCGCGCCGCTACGCAAAATCCCTTAGACTATGTGGTCGAGGTGAACCTTCCGAACATCCGCCACACCTACGCCGTCAAAGTTTTCTTAGGCAATATCAATTTGAATCCGCTTAAATGGCCTACGGACCCAAGCCTTGCGGGTCAAGTAGCAAGTCTGATGAGCCCGAACATGAATAGTGGCCTAGTTGTGACGGCAAAGATCCCGCTGACGCAGCGCCTATATGAGAGGTATAAGTCCAGACAGCTGAAAAGCCTTGATCAAGAATCAGTATTGGATTATATGAAGACTAATCTTCATTGGCGGATTCAGAATCTGGTATGAGCTCTCTCCACCTTCCATCACTTGGTTACTCCACTCCATTCCAGGGACGGCTTGACTTCATCTTCATGTCTCACAAAGCATGGCTGACCATATGTGATGTAGAACTTGACCGAGATACCCCGCAGTAAAGCTCCAGAAGGTTTGAAGGTAGTGGTGGCAAGTATTCAAGTCGAACCCCCGGCTTCGAAGTCCGATGTTCCTAAGTGGATTGGGCATTTTACTTTCCATCCGGAGATCTCGGGGGATTGATGATGATGCCAGATTGTCGTTTAGGAGTTTTCTATTTCTTTTGAATATCTAGTAATTTCGCAGGTTACATTATTGCCAGTCGTCCAATATGACTTCTAAATCTAACAGCTATCATCTATTCGATCTCATTTCTGCTATGCAGTCAATGGGCGAGATTCACAGTACTGATTTGTTAGAATCTGTGATGCGCATCAACCTCGTATACAGCTCTTCTTGGCTGCGCACACAGACAGCTGGACTTGGTACCACTATTCTAAAGGAGTATCTAGAGACTAGCCCTCAGCGGATGTTGAAGTTGTTATCCGCAGATACCTCTATTGTTGATTGCGTAGGAAAAGGGAAGGATTCAATCTTCGTAAGTACGCATTATCAAGCACATAATACATTCATCCGTTCGTTTAACACTAGTTTTTCAGAGCCTTACAATCATGCAAGCCGACCAAACAGAATGAATTCAGACGTTCGTGCGGGCGTGTAGAAGACTGTCGTCGACAAATATATACGCTCCGATGCAGACGATCAAAACGAAGGCACGACTGAGATGCCACGTGGGGTCGAGAGAAGGGCTCGGGCTTAGCGTTGGAAAGGTTACTGGCCTCCGGCCGAAGGAACGGAGGTTGGACAAGCGTACGGATTCAAGAAGGGCGAAGGTGTCCATACTTACGGCACATGAAGATAGCAATTTCCTTGGGAATTTTTGATATAGCCAGATGCTAGTTTTCTGCGGTAGCCATTGATGAGGGCTTTCGCAAAATACAACTATTGAAAGTCTTGCGTTAGACTGAAAGTGGTTTTCCGTGAAGACTTGATGTTTATCATGCTGCTTTTGTAGTTCCAAGTTTGCACGATTCCAAGTATGGGATTGTGGAGAACAATGTAGTCGATATTTCCAAGGAAAGGAAAAGCAATTTAAGGTCTATCGCTAAGCCCAAACGCACTCGGGACGCCCTATTGACCTTTGTATGTTGACGGGTGACGCAGGGAGCCTTGCTCTATGAAGGAAACAAGATTTTGCCTGCTAGGACCATTGTTGGACGCCCCGCATCCGTTAAGCACTTGTGAGCTATATCAAAAAGTTCCATGTCCCGTCCTTGATTCATAGATGCAGAATATCTTTCAGTAGTTTGGCATATTAAGTGGCTTACCTGGAGCAGCAATAACTGATACTGCAACCGGAAGTTTTTCGATGTTACCGGATACTTTAGAGTCGTAATGTACTTCTCCAATTGTTCAGAGTCAGCATTATTAGGCTCAAGCGACAAGAATGAGCGTATATACTGGGAATAGTCAATTCAGGTGATCCTAGAATTGGTGATACGAACAAATTTGGGACCCAAACGGGATTGAAATGTGGCCTAAAAGATGAATTAGCCAAAGTGCTTGAAGTAATTTCGAGGTATTTTAGCACTTATAGAGGTGCGTCGTCCCGATATCGTGGTGAGATTTGCTCGATCGATATAAGTACCAAAGAGTTGTTATCTTCAACGCGCATAGCAGCTTTTAGGAACCAGTCGTGATAAGTTTTTAACCTCTGAACGGCAACATCTCTCTCTTCTTTAGTTATGTGTGAGGACAGGTCCCTAGATGAGCATTAACAACTGAACAACTGAATCACGGGGACCCTGGATTTGTGCGGTCAATGTCGAAGACTTACCATTGCCATCGAACAGGAGGACTAACATACGGCTCCTTCGAATAAGTGCTGCGATAATCTTCACGGACTTCATCCAGGTTGTGGTAGTCGTCGTAAAAAAAGGAATTTCGAGATGCCTGGATCCGTTAGCGAATTCAGAGTGTGTGAGGGAATAAAATCACGTCTTTCATGTACTCTTGTAGACTCAATCCATTTACTTCAGGGGGCGGATTGGAGTCCCAGAGCTCATTGAATGATATTTTCTCTTGTTTGAGGTTTAGTGAAGTTTCAAGTTCAGAAGCAAAACGGTCCAGTAAAGAAATTTGCTCTTTATTCGAGATCATGGACATGTAATCAGTGGCATAAATGATTCGAGTCGGCAACTGTCTGATATATCAACAAGGCCTTTAATGGTGAGATCTGGGAAGCTCACAGACAAATTCCTGGGGTCCAAGTGCGATCCGTACCAGCTTTCTGCAAATCTTTTACATTTATCGAGCTCTCTTCCAAAGAAAGTCGGAGTATCAAATCGACTATGAACGTGTTAACTCAGTATAATCATACCTAGGTATGTATGTCTAATCTTACGAAAAGCTGTACAGAAAACCTTCATGCGAAAGTAATCTGTGACTTGGCCGCATGGCAAAGCAGCCGTTCCAATGGCCTGGTCGTCTGCCACTACCACTGGCTAGTTTTGACTTAGTAACAAACCCCGCACGAAGCTCAAGGAAACCGCACATACTGTCTGATCCTATAGCTATATCCAGCCAAGGATAAGCCGCAACTGCGGCTCTGCTACCACTGCTGCTTCCCGCGGGTGATTGATAACCATCCGCCCTAGGGTTCCATGGCGCTTGAAAATCGATACATTCAACAGGTTCCTCAGTCGCTGCAAAGGAAGCGAGTTTTGTCGTTCCTACAATGACTGCCTCAGCATCGTAAAGGAGCTGAATACAGCTGGCAGTCTTTGACGCAGGTGGATAAAGTTCATAGTAAGCTTTGTTGCAGGCTGATGTCCGGATCCCTTTGATGTGGAAGTTGTCTTTAACTGCGATTCTCAGCCCAGCCAAGGGCTTTTCGTATACTAGTGACGTACTGGCACAACAAGGTTCAGCTTTTCGTGAAGGGATACTCTATTGCAGCGGAGAACGTCATGGCGGCATCAACTATAACAGTTAAGAATAAGGATCTACTCTTTCACAAACGACTACAGGCAACTGAAAACAGGGGCTCTGGTCCGACGTTGCAATTTTCGAGCACCCTTTTCAAGTTCAATCCTCTTGATTCATGTTATTCCGTCCCCACTAGCTAGTTGTGCTAACAGATGATGGATCGGCTTTTTGCCATTGTGCGCACCCGATATAAAATGGTGGCGCTTAAGGAGCGTGAAGCAGCCAGAAGCCAAAAAGTACGCCCAAACACCCTCATTCGTGATGTTTTCATTACCCTTTCATACCACAATTACGGATGCTATAAGCATCTTCCAGGGCTTCGCCATTTCCCAACATAGTCCACTCATTCTACTTGTTTCCAAAGGGGATGTCCTCATTCACCTTGGCGTCCGCAGCCTTATCAATCGTGGAGTCGTCCTTCTGCGGCACTCCAGCGTCGTTGGCAGCATCGTTGACTTCTGTGTATTGTGCCACAATTAGAAAAAAATTCGTCAGATACACATGACCAGTTACATACGGTTATTGACGCCACTATCGGCCGAACGCTCGACGTTGTCGCCTGGCTGGGCTTTGTTGTCCAGAGCCTGGTCGGCCTTGCCGGTGGCTTTGTCAAGGAGTCCGGACATGTTTGCAATGTGATGGGATGATATAAAATGCGTTGATTAGAATCTAAGGAGGTATAGTGATATGGAGTTGGCGGAGAGAAAGCTCGGTTGAACTTGGCTTTTGTTCGGGCTGCTTGGCTTTATATACGTAGGTATTTTTCGTACGCGAATCCCGCATTACGTCAAGTATCAAGTTTTCTTGATTTACTTAGGATTCAATGCGGGGGCATAGATCCATGTCATCCTCAAAGCATGGTTCTTTCGAACCCCTACTGAATGACGTCAAACTCAAAAAGGCATAAACCAAACGTTAGCGTGGTATTATAGTTAGTAGATTATAGGTACCTAGATAACCCACCCCGCTCGTTATGATTATGCATACAGCATATTCTTCGTCACCCATTCTTCATACACAATATCTGATAGTACTCTATCCGCCTGACCATTCATGATACGAGCATCGCATACGCTGTTCCGGATAAGTGCTCAGGCGAAAAGGGGTCACGTAGAATCGATAAAGCGGGGATCAAGTTTGGTATTTAACTTTCAATACCTAATATTCGTATACGGTGCTAGCTTCTAGCAACCATTAAACACGTACGGCTCGAACGACAGGGATATGTGAATTCATTACGCGATGTGAAGAGGGCCGATGACGAGGCGAGGAAGACTACAATTGGCGATGCCATATTAGCAATAAGTATATGTACCGAGTTAGCAGGGTTCTCCTCTACATTCATTAGACCAGAAGCAGTTGAGAAAAGAAGTCTCTTCCAATGTTGCGGATCTCCGATGCTCTCAATGCAGGTTCGTTCCTGGCCTTGCACAAGTGACCAAATCCATCCTTCACTTCAAGTTGCGGACTATTGAATCTTGTCATCACGCTCCCTAATATTCATTCTCTGTGGTTGATGCGAATGATTCAATCTGGTAGCCTCTAGCTCAAAAGTACGTCTAGAGGCTTGTACTTGAATGATACAGCAGGGTCCTGTCCAAAATTCGCACGAACTTTGACTGCTTGGCCCATTCCTAAAACGGGGTATAGTCTGCCTTTTACGTTCGTGAAGGCGTCCGCTTTGGTTAAAAACTGTGGTCAGCAACATTCACTCTCATTGCATGCTGTGAGGACCTACACAGCCGTACCCCATTTTTAGTGTAGTATATGATACCCTTTATGAAATCAACACCACATCCCACGATATCTCCTGGTCCATATCGATCAGCATAAGGTTCGCCATCGTTGCCGGTGGCCACTTCGAACTTTCGGCCGTCATCAGCGTGATAGCCCCAAGTGTACGTTTCTACGCTGGCCCAGCCGGGCATCTGATTCTTCTGTAAGGAGTATTTGCCGGTGAACCCAATGCCTAGCTTGCTAGGAAATGTGAGTGAAATGCTCCGCGAGACCCTTCCTTAGCATAAAACTCACGGGTATTCAGAATCGGACTCGATGATAGTAATCTCGTAGTAATAGTGCTCTGAAAATTGCGGGACAGGGTGATCGGCCAGGACAAGTCCGAAGTAGAAAGTCGTCTCCCAATCACCCGTATACCGAAAATCCTCTGTGGGACCGTCAGATAGAGATACGTAACTGTGACTCGAGTGAAGTGCTTACCGTTCTTGCATGAGACCTCAAGACCGTCGTTGGATATCAAGGGAAAGGTGACTAGATCTGAATTCACCCAACTGCTCGGCTTAGCCATTGCTATTACATCCTGCTCCTTTGACAAGGATACCAAGGTATCGCGACCGAGGCTTCTGGCAAGAAGCTGTGGTGTCCATCCATCCGCGTTGGGCTGATCTAGCTTGGGTGCCAACAATTGACATAGTTCCTCCAGCCCTTGCTCAATAGCCCAGTCAAGAATGGCGGCGTTCTCAACAGTGTCTAGAACGTGCTTCGTGAGCATAAGAATAGTGCTCGTGAATTCTGGCATCACACCACCCCACGTCCGCCTTACTAGAGCCTCGAAGGCTAGGTCGAGGGCCGTCTCGCCATTATTTGTTTTCGAGTAGGGATCTGCGCCACTCACTATCATGTGCTCTACACAGGCGGCATGACCTCTTCGCGCGGCGGAGTGAAGCGGAGTGGCTCCGTTGCTGTTGAACTGCGAGCACAAGGTTACAGCGTCCCCATACTGCAACAATGCCCTGACGCAGCCCTCTTCCCCTTTCGCGGCAGCTCTGTGAAGAGGCGTATGTCCATTTATGTCAACATCAATCAGACATTGCATGTCGGACCCGCATTTTTTCCACGATTCGAGAAGGAAAGCCAATATATCTGCTTCACCGTTCTCCGCCGCCTGAAATACGGGATCGTGCCCTTGCTTGTCTTTGAGCGCCAGGTCAGCGTTTTCGGAGACAAGTAGCTTCACCAACTCTACACTACCAGCTTTGACTGCGGCATGCAGTGCCGTATATCCAAACACATCTTCGACATCGTTGATGTCGACACGGGTGTCTCCATCTCGATAATCCAAGAGTAGCCTGGCTCCTGCGATATTGCCTACGGAACAGGCCTCATATAGTGGCGCCTGACTAGCTTTGTCTTGAGCATTCACGTTCGGTTTCTTGTCCAGTAGAAGCTGTATAAGCTCAGTGGGGACATTGGGGAAGCGTAACGCCCAATGAAGAGGAGTTTCTCCATATTTGTCCTCGACATCTACGTCTACCTCTTCGCTAGCGAGAAGCATCCTGCAGATATCTAACTCCCCAGCTTCTGCTGCATAATGCAGACAGGTAATCTGGTCTTCGTCAGGCTCTTGAGGTTTGGCACCATGATCCAGAAGGAATCTAACGGCATTAACAGGAGCACCGCCCTGTTTGATAAGAGTGAGTAGTGGCGTCTCGCCCCATTTGTCTTTGGCATGCACATCGCCACCTGCGCTGACCAGCAGTGAGATTGTTTCTAAATCGCCTTCATCTGCACAGGCTAAGCTCAGTGGGGTGCAGTTGTTCTCGTTGCGCATGTTGACATATTCTGTGCCTGAATTTCGCTTGAGATACCTCTTTATGAGGTTCGCAAGCCCAAAGCGACACACGATGTGGAAAGGGTTGTCGAAATGCTCGAAGCTGCGCCAGGGGAAAACCATTTTCAGCCAGGCTTGATAGGTGTCAGAGTCCAGATCCAAGAATCTTTCTACAGCATGATAGATGGTTTCCCATACTTGCTCGTCTCTATCCTCTTCCGGGCACGCTTGTTCCGCAGCACGCAGATGCCTCTGCCAGTGAGTAAATTCGTACCTGAGATCATCTCGTGGAGTGGGTAGTTCTTGGGTTGACTCATGTCCGCGGTCAAAAAAGCTTGCATCAGGCCCGGCATCTGTGGTAGCAACGCTTTGTGCGTCACCGTCATCTCCTTCGTCAGGCGCTACACATTCCTCGCCGGAAGCATTCCTTGGCTCTGTCGCTTGAGCTATTGCGGAGCTAGGTCTTTTAATGAAGTCTTCGGGTTTAGCATTTTGAGGGCTGGTGGGGGGTTGTTTGCTCTCCATGAGATCATCCCTCGCGCCATCCTCAGCAAATGGTTCCTCCACAGTCATTGGTGCTTGAGCTGTAAGCCCTTTCATGATATACTTCTCCTGAAATACAGGGGAATTAAGGTTATTCAAGATCATCTGAACCATAACGAGGTGCCCATGTTTATATCCAGCTTGAAACACCGAAGAACTCTCAATCCGTTCGGTACACTCTGGGCAGCGGAACGTCTGGCGACGGACTAGTTTCTCATCGTCTACGACGAAGTCTCGGACGGACTTATGATCTACATCGACGAAGCTCCCGTTGAATTTGAGAAAGTCTCGCCCAATCCGTCGGAGGTCCTCAATAATCTCGCGTTGCCGCCTTTCAGGCTGGATTGGTTGGTCTTGTGAATCTGCTTGTGTACCGTTGGCGACGATTGTGTTGGCTTTCTTGTGAAGTGATTGTTCTTCTAGTTCATCTCCTGATTCAGAGGATTCGAATTCAGAAAGAGAAAAACCCTCATCAGAACCTAGGAGGTATTCATCGTCTCCTTGTGGTATAGCAACATCCTGATCATATGCGTGTTCTAATTCATCCGCAATCCAGTTGGCGTCAATTTGTCCTTCGCCGCATATCAACCATCGAAGTGCAGTAACGAGCATCTTACGGTCATCTCTCTGCAAGGCTTGGATGTTCTTGCGATAAACGTCAATCATGCCGTCAGGAAGCTCTTGGACGAGCTGATTGAAAGGCGTCATCTTGGCGGAGGATCGATTCAAGCCTTCAGTAACGACGTTGGCATCTATAGCCGTCAGCGCATATTAATGAATGATAACTAGAGCTCTTACATCGGAATTTGCTTTCGGACTTTCTCACAATCATAGCGCTTGCTATAGCCTTCTGTTGCGGAGTAAACCTCTTAACCGCTCTGAGAGAGTCCTTCACATAGTTTTTGACGTCTTCCACCGTTCGGGACGCATCAACCTCAATGTAGGGATGTTCGTTGCGGAATGCGTTGAAAATGTCGGTTTCTGGGCGGCTGGATACTATGACCCGTATATCTGCACTGGAACTCGCTAAGACCTTCAGCGCCTCGAGAAATCCATCATTTCTGTCTATGCACTCGTCAAGAGCGTCGACAACGATGAACACCTTACTGTCGAGGGCTCCCACGAGATCGTCCAGGAGAGGTTGTAAGGTGGAGTCGATCTTCGCTAAGGAGGAATTTTTCTTGGCCGATAGCTGCAGTTTCTCTTTGGCCTCTTTGATCACATCCACGCACATCCCCTTCTTCGCTTGCAGGTCGTTCGAAGCTTTGGAATCCTTTCTTTCATCATTGAGCTTTTGAAGAAGTTGAGCTAAGAGGTGGAGGAGAATCTTGTGGCCTTTCTGTGTGGTATCATTGCCGATCTTGCAGAAGAAGTAGAGTAGGATTGATTTAGGATCCTTTTCGCGAGAAATTTCCTCCTCCAGAGCTTCAATAACAGAAGACATAACGATGGATTTTCCAAACCCGCCGTCACCGTAAAGCCACAGGAGGCAAGACTCTTCTGCTTGGTGCCATTCTTTGTATTCTTTGGTGTCGAGTACCCATCTGGCGGTCGCTCGGTGCCTCCTGCGAAGGTTTAGTTCATATTGCCGGCTTGGACCCTCCAGTTCGCTGATTGCTCCGGATCGTAGCCACTGAAGCTGTTCATTGACAGCTTTTTTGAGTTCCTCCGCGTTGCGCTGTTCTCGATCTCTAGATTGTTCCTTTTCGATGTTCTTCAGGATGGGTACCACGAGGGAGTCGATGGTGTCGAGAAGGCCATGAAGCGCTTTGACATCTTTTTGAAGATCCTGAAAGACCTCCGTGGCAGCCTCCTTGAAAGCAATGTCCGCAGTCCTTTGTAGTTTGTCTCGCTTGTTGTTGGCGTCCTCGATGATATTGCTGATCTCCTGGGATTTGCCAAACATACTTTTCCACGAGCGGCCGAGTTTGTTGCTGCCCACCAGTCTTCTTGTTTCGTAAGAAAACTTGAGCACTGTGGCATAGATGGCAGGAATCTGTTCCAAAACCTTTGAACCCGTACCCCCTGCGGCTGCAACCATCGAACCATTTCTAAGATATCGTTGTGCGTAAACCTCGCAAACGAACATGATATCAGAAACCTGATCAACGGCATCGGCCAAGAGCTGACATGTCTCTGCGTCTTTGAGAAAACCAGTGAAAATTATCCTGAAGGCGGCCCAAACAAGAGATACCGATTCAGGGGCAAAGTTCATAGTCGCATCACCAAGCTGCAGGAGTAACTCCAACCGCTGCATGATCTTGCTCAATTTGAACTCAATCAATTTGCCGGAGATGTTGACCGTATGGGACCCATACTCTCCCGACACCCTGGCCTGGGAGGTCTTGAGATCTTTGATTGTGTCGGTTAGAGTAGTCGAGTCCCTGATTTTGGCGGCCTTCTTCTCGCCGATCTCGTCGAAGAAGATGGCTTTGGCTTCGTCCCAAAGTCGACTGACATCAATAGTATTCTGAGTGATCGAGTTATTCGCAGTCCCGATCTCTAATCCCATATTGAGTAAATATCCAAGGCGATCGTCAAGAGTGCGAGGTTAGCAGACCGGGCTAGCGGGCCTTTACAGCCTCCAAAGATATGCAGACCTGAGTCTGGGTCCAGAAGGGTAAACAATTGTGTTGGAGAAGTGTGACAGATGGTGTACGAGAGCACTGAATAGCAAGTTCGATCGCTAGTTGCGGTCCAGCTGAGCAAGAGATGAAGAGAATTCAGCCCCCTCAGCCCCCACCTTGCGCCATCCAGGCAGGCTGCAGCCATGGCATAACTCCCGATGTCAGCTTTTCCCAAGCCACAATCAGACCCTAGTCTTTTAACCTCTCCTTGCCGTACTTTCTAATAGCTAGGAATATCAGGAGCATCGTTACGCAACAAACAAGAGATAAGCTAGTAGGCGACATTTGGCGCGCGCCCAGAGCCGCTATCCTCTTCTGAGATTAGATAGAGTCATTTGGCGTCGCGAGATGAATCCTGTGTTTCTAGAACAGCATGTCTACTGACGAGCCGTCGCTCAAAGTCCGTTCATCTCTCGGGGACGACTCCTACTATACCTGAAGGCACGTTGCATCCCCAATAGAAGGTGACAGGCAAAGCCTATTAGAAGTACATTCATATATCTTGAACACTACAAGAGAGTTCGTCATAGTTTGAGGGCTGTGAGATGGTCTTCGTTTCTTGAGACTTGATTAGCTTACGTTGCTCACCTCTGCTTTCTGATTACATGTATCAGCGGCGGCACTCAGCTGACCGCGGCACGAGGAACTCTATCTCAGACTGGGACTCATTCATCTCCTTCATCGACCCTTCCATCAATGAATGGGTATTAATTGCCCGCAGCCAGAGTACGTGGAACCCGAATAACTGGTAGAACATGCTATGACATCCAAAAGGCGAGTTACACTTCGCTCCCTCGCATTTCCCTCCCGTATCGCATCCCTCTTATCAGAGGCCAAGTCTCTTCCAGGGTCCCGCATCCGGCTCTTCTAACTGCATATGTTGGTGCTAGTTCTTGATATCCACTGCTCGCTTCCATCTCTGGGCGGTCATTGCCTGGCGTTTCCTTGCTTAGTTCATTGGCCTCCATAACTTAGCTGAAGGGATCAAACTCGGGCTCCTCATTGAGGTTCTTGTATTTCGCACGATTGCCATTCTCTTCCCTGAACATGAAACAACAGGTCCAGATGTGGGAAGGCCAATCACTGAAAGTGAATATGACCTCAACAATTACTTCGCACTCTCTAAGCGGATGCTGATCCCACGTAGCAAGGATTTGCTCTTCCTGAGCT
Source organism: Hysterium pulicare CBS 123377 (assembly GCA_000467715.1). Classification (NCBI taxonomy): domain Eukaryota; kingdom Fungi; phylum Ascomycota; class Dothideomycetes; order Hysteriales; family Hysteriaceae; genus Hysterium; species Hysterium pulicare. The sequence goes on along the minus strand of AJFK01000172.1, from coordinate 6,638 downwards.
CGTGTCCAGGCGTTAGGGCGCTTCGGTACTCTGAACTCGAGGCGCGCTTGCTTTAAGGTGGGGAAGAGGTGGAGCCAAGAGGAAGCTTCCTTGAAGAAGAATTTAGTAAAGAATTTGGTAAAGCTCAACTACGCGTAAGCGGTGATTATATTGGAAGCTTCTTCGAGAGTATCCCTGCCCGTTATGTCTCCGCATACTGCGACGTCTGAAGCGTAAGTTTTAGACTCTATACGTGCGGCCGTTCTTTGACGGCAATATCAGTGCTAAGGAGTGCCATAGTATATGCAACCTTGTTCGCGTAGGTGCTCGGAGTACCAGATGGCCCTCGAAATAGTCTGGAAGAGCCAATCGGTCAGGTGCTTAATTCCACAGGTTATCAATACAGCCATCGTACAGAGTCCTCAGCACTAGCTATAGTCCCCTACACCAGAAGTAAGATTGTCCGATTCATCGATGTCCGACGGTGCGACTCTCCATGATATGCCCAGTCCAAGGGTCCAACTCTCGTGTGTATTTGTTCCATAGGACTAATGACGACTCGATCAACTTCGTAGGGTCGGGTTTGGGGGCTTGGGAACGTCTCGAATATTGTATTGTCATTGTTTAAGGAGGATCGTGCGAATTTCAGGGACATGATGCGGGAGTGTCCAGATCTATCGGAAGTACGAGATGCGGCAACTTAGAAGCCGACACTTTACAGAAGTTGGGAGGATAATGAAGCTGGGGAAAAGTGCCTGGAGGAACACCGTCTCCTATCCACCGTGGTGGTGCTAGCCTCTTCGCTTCAACTCTATACTTAAGTAACTGTCGCGCTAGCATGTGATTTCGCGTCGCGGGGCCTCTTGAAGTGCGAACAAGTCGAGTTCCAGCGAACTCATCATCAACATCATCATAGGCTCGGGATATAGCCTCGTCGTCAAGCTTTGAAGATGGGTAGGTGTACTGTAGCAGCTTGAACTTCTGTCTGCGCTCGACCTAGTGAGTGGTTGACGAGAGTAGTTCTGAACTAGGCGAGGGTCTTTGCTTACCACCTGCTTTGCTCCCAGCCTACAAAGCTGATTCAGTCTCTGTGGAGGGCAGGAAAGCAAGCTGCCACCCTTAAGATTAGTTGGGTAGTAGAACGTAAGATAGGATCTACCCAGACCTGTACTGCTAAAGGAGTTCACAGTACGACAAATAATGACACCCATCGTGCCGTATCTCGAGATACAAGATGCCAAGTAACAGCGCGTGGGTAGCAATACTCGATTCAATATTGGCTGGCTGTGGCGGATTCACTGCCACTCGGCTTCAACACTTGGCAGATAAGCAAAGATACCCTGATACCCGCGATGCGGTCTCCCTCCTTTTAATCAGCAGCGATTTCATCCCCACGCGGACCGTCGGTACTGGGTAGCGATGGATATAGTTTGGCATATGGCTCAAGATTCTGACTAGCATGCGTAGACTGATACTGTAGGGTAAAACATCGCCAGAACGGTCTCCTCAAGAATCCAGCCTCGTCCTCGGTATTGAAAATCACGAGGCAGAGTCATGGCTGAACGCAAGGCTGTTCAGAGGCGGCATTGATCAGTTGCTTGGCGGTCACTATGTTCAGCTGGCCCCGCTTCAGTCGAACCAAAGAGATCTTCATCCAAGAGACGAAGACGGCTCAGCGAAAGCCAATTGGGTCTACCTCGCTTCTCTATACCTTTTTATATATAGGTGGCTGCGCAGTCCATTTCAGCCTTGGGAAGATGCATATAAGAACTCGGCATATCGTACGGAAAACCAAAGTACTTGTGTTCCTGGAAATGGGGGTAGCTTCTTTCTCGGCTCCTTCTTCCCAAACATCTGCTTGTGTTGCGCTATCGTGCTGATTATTTTCTTAGTAGCTCAATTTGGGTTGTGGCGAGGATTGGCTATCATGGCCAATTTCAGAGCCCCCAAGCCAAACTTCGGACTACTTCTCCAGCTGATTCTTCTACTGCCCTCTATTCTTGTCATGGCTCAAACGGTATCTCTTGGCAAAGACAAAGACTTGAACGAGCAGCGCAACTGTGTAATAGTATGCATGGCTGGTAGCGGAGCAGGCTTAGGCCATGTCGATCTTCAAGGTGCACTGGAGTGTTCCAATGCCAATACGTGTCTCTGTCGTCCAGATCTCCGCCCTGCCGCATCATCATATCTCGAAAGCTGCATACAGACAGAGTTTTCAACCTGCAGCAACGGCATCGACTATACCATTGCAGCGTCCATATACGACCGATACTGCACATTCACGGCACCTGCGACGGTGATAGTGACCCCAACGCCATCCACCGCCACATGGAACAATGGGCCTGTAACCGTTACTTATTTCACTTCTGCTCCAACGGTTACGGTGGTGACCTCGTCAAGTCCCCCTCCAACAATGCCGCCAATCTCAAGTGAGTGGTTCCTCCTCGCTGCTACGGCGAGCCTTCTCATCTTCGCCAACAACGTCGCCTTCAAGGTCTGACGGTGTGTGGCTAGGTGGAGCAACTACCACGAATCCACCGGTGGCAATACTCTCCCGTTCAGACGCCCCTTTGACTTTATCAATCACAGGCACACGGTCCAAAATCTCAACTTCTTTAACTTCCGCACCTTCTTCATCCTCAACAAAAGGATCTAGATCCGGATTAAGCCAGGAGGACAAGATTCAGATTATTGTGGGGACGGTTGTACCTATCTTCTGTTTATTAGCTGGTTGGGGTTTTGTAATGCTTCGTAACCGCCGTAGGGAACGAAAAGAGAATGATGTATAACATCCTATCCATGCCCTTGTGAATAGTTTGTGAGTTAGCCTTGGGTTGACTTGTAGATGAAAAGTATAATAAGATGATGCGAGGTTCTTCCTCGATGTGACGGGTTCTAATGAAAGGGAGTACGAGACTGCTCTTCCAGTGGAAAGATGTCTACGGTAATATCAACTATATAGGCTCTACTAATATCTGGATAAAAATTTGGAGAATGATTGCAAAAGGACAAGATGCGATTGGGAATTTTTATCCGATGCACTAGCGTGTATAGTTACGCCATAGTATTCCTCTAAGCTTACGAATTATGGGCAAGAATCAATTGCGCATCCCGATATACCTGACTACTGAATAGTGGTAGAGGCCTGGCTTTACACAGTAGTATTCAATTGCGAAGGCTCCCGCCATGGCATAATACTACTAAGTCTAAGAAGCCTTCTTGTCACGTGTGTCACGTTACCAATGTGATGATTGCGTTAACGAAGAAATACCGCGCCTATCTTTATCGTAGAGAAGGCTGGTACAGATGCCACGGGGGTACACCGTAACTCATAACGAGTTTATCAAATCTTGGTAAGCAGATACAATGCTACCAAAATCTTCAAATTTGGTCGGGGGGGAATCAGGATCGCTTCTTGGGTAGGTAGAACGAGAATGCAAACTGCAACTTTCATAATATTGAGACAGGGGTTTTATATTTCTGATTCCTGCTATCAACCGCAATCACAGTCGGTAAAGGGCTGACGCCTCAAACCCGATAGCATTGTGCAAAGAGGTGTACATTCCAGATCCATGCCATGCGCCACAATCATAGTCGACCCTTCAACCATCTCGCCCTTTGATTGTCCCGAGATCCATCTTGCCTCGCTATTATGACCCAAATCCGCACTTGTGTATGCATGCTTAGAAGACGAGAGCTGCGCCCTTGGTTTTCTTGTCGCCACTGAAACGAATAAGTCAGCCCAGTCCCGTCGACTCCAAATAGAACGAACTTACCCGAGTTCGAAATGTTTGCATCGCTTCAGAGGTAACTGTTTCTTGGCCTTGCACGTTGTGCACTCCATTCTTAAGACAATCTTCTTGGTGGTTTTGGCTTTCTTGTGGAAAACGGGCTTCGTCTGACCACCATATCCCGACTGCTTGCGATCGTACTACAGAAACTGTCAGTTTTGAGATCTCTCTAACCGCCGAACTCGCAGCGTGCGCATTGGTAGTCTCTAACCCTTCGTTTTCCTTGAGCGAATGCCGATGCCTTGCCTGCCTTGTATTGTGTAACTCTGTGGACCGTGTGCTTGTTGCAATCGCGGCCGGCGCAGTATGTTCGTCGTGTTTTGGGTACGTTGACCATCGTGACGGTTTGACGGGTATCTGTTGATGAAGGGGTATGAAGTCGACGTTGGTGAGGGCAAATGGATTTTTGAGGTTGTGGGATTTGCCGAGTCAGCTGTGGGCGCTCGCACCGGTGATTAGCCGACACGTGATTAGATCTTGGCATGCAAGATTACCGAAACGCCTTTGAACCCTCACCTCGATCGTCTTCACATCAATCAAGGTCAATTGTGTTAACTCATGATCTGCCTTTTCACTACCTCCACTCGAGAGATAACGATTAGTATTTGATATGCCATGGCCGGATCCTTGGCGCCAAACCTGCACGGGAATCAGGACGGCCAATGAAGCGATGTCGTGTGTCCTTTGTCTTGCTGGGTTTAATGTATTCCGCTCCGTATGCGTGAAATCGAGTGCGAACAATAGTATGCTTAAGTATGAACAATGGTATGGTGCTTGAGCATGTAGCCACGCAAACTTCAACGTCGGGCATAAAGAATCCTGGATGATCTTCAGCCATGAATCATCCAACTTCATCCGTCTTTTCTCGTTAGGATGGCCATACTCGCCCTGACAAATCTGGGAATCTCTGCAATTGCCTTGTACCTTGCCAATTACATTTATTGGGAGGCTACGGTTGGCTCTCGACGACGAGCGTTCAAGAAATCGAAAGGATGTCTCCCAGCGAAACGATGGCCCTCCAAGGACCCGTTCTTCGGCCTGGATCATGTTATCAACTCCTACAAAGACCAAAAGAACCACAATACTCTAGAGAAAGATCATAAAAAGCTTTTAGAACTTGGGGTTGGTACTGTTGAAGCCGATATCCTAGGTCGAAAGATATTCGTCACCATCGAGCCGGAAAATGTTAAAAGTGTGCTATCAACGAATATCAATTCTTGGAGTCATGGCAAAGAGCGAATTGCCGGATTCTGCTCTTTTATGGGCGAAGGTGTCTTTAGCACTGAGGGCGCCAAGTGGAAACATTCTCGAGAGATGTTGAGACCCTGTTTTGAACGATCGCAAGTTGCTGATCTCTCGGCACTTGAAGATCATACTCAGGCGCTTATCAGGATAATTCCTCAGGATGGTTCCACAATAGACCTCCAGGAACCTTTCCATCGCCTTACGTCTGATATTGCCACTGAATTCTTATTCGGGGAGAAAACGAATACCCTTGGCACATCCAAAAATGATGAAGCTGATAGGTTTTTCAAAGCCTGTGAATTCTGTTTGAATCCTACTGCTAAAGTCGAAGAGAGTTCGCCTTGGGAGTATATGCAATTCATCACTGGATTTCTTCCAGCCCTGAATCCCCGATTCAAAGAGAGTGTTAAAACAATTAATGGTACGTCTTACGTCTTTCGCTCTTGTATATCCTCTTATATCGAAGAGTACTCAGTTGCATCTGGCCGTATGTGCACTAAACCAACCTTTTTCAGAGTACGCCGACAAGTTAGTAGAAAAGGGCTTCGAGCGATTCCCGACCTCCTCCACTTCCGAGCCAACTCGGTATGTGTTCCTCGATAAATTGATCTCGAGTACCCAAGACAAAATCAAGATACGTTCTGAGCTTCTCAACGTCCTGTTTGCTGGCCGAGATACAACAGCATCGGTTCTTTCGAACGTTTGGTTCGAATTATCCAAACGTCCAGACATCTTCGCTCGTCTGCGTCAGGAAGTCGAAGAAGTAGTTGGCGCAGAACAGCCATCCTACCAATCCCTTACAAGAGACTTCAAGTATCTTCGGGCAGTCATCAACGAATCACAGCGCTTGTACCCGGTTGTCCCTAAAAATGCTCGACATGCTCTCAACGACACTATAATTCCCCTAGGTGGAGGCAAAGACGGCAAGGCGCCTGTATTTATCCCAAAGAACACTATGTTAGTATGGGACTTATACTCAATGCATCGTCGGAAAGACATATTCGGCGACGATGCCGAAGAGTTCAAACCTGAGAGGTGGCTAGATGATGAAGCAACGCCACTCCGACCTGGTTGGGGCTACCTACCTTTCAATGCTGGTCCGAGAGGATGCATCGGTCGTAAGTTATACGCCATCTCATTGTATTCCAGTGTGCTCCTTCCCACCTCACGCCATTAGCTTCAGCGTATCGGTCCTTGAGAATGTCGCTCTTTGCGCTACGCCTTTCTAATCCGCTGGATAGAACAATTTGCTCTTACAGAAGCGTCATACATCACCGTCCGATTGATTCAAACCTTTCAGACACTCGAGAGTCGAGACCCAGAGCCCTGGCGAGAGAAGCTCACGATCTCATGTACCGGATTAGGGGGGTGTAAGGTAGCGCTAGGACCTAAAGTTTGATACAATGCAAGCTCTTATGGTTGACTTATGTAAGCGCATCTGTTACAATTGTGGTCATGCTACTCTCCTTTGTATGATTCTTTTCAGCACTCTCAGCCTTTGGAAAGCCATATTTCGAATCTGATCAAGAGCATGTAGCGAAGAAGAAAAGGTGGCAATGGTTTAGAGAATTACTGGTTCTAGGGAAAGTCCATTAAGGTGCAAAAGAATTCTTCTCGGCTCGT